>CAJVPP010001650.1:0-18704 GCA_910592005.1 Funneliformis mosseae | reverse complement strand
ATATTATAAATAAAATCAAAGAATGACTTTGCTATAAATGATTTTCTCAACTCAAAATAAATTTTTAAAGTTAAAAATTGTAGTTTAATATTGATGGGTTTTTGCCATCCGTCGAAACTTTTGCTACCTGTCGAAACTTTTACCAACTGTCGAAACTTTTGTCACCCATCAAAACTTTCACAGTTTTGTCTTTAATAAAAAAATTTGGCAAAACATTTCGATGGGTTTCGATTTCGATGCCTGTCAAAACCTCCAGGTTTTGCCCAGCAACCTTATTCATAATAAATTGAAAGTCAATTATAAGACTATATATAATATTTATCTATTTTAAATATAATATTCGAATTATCTGAGTTAAAATATAGACTTTATAATAATGTTTCAAATTTGAAGATGGTTGACGATAAGTTGATTTCTTGATTTTACTTAGATCTTTATTGAGCTCAATAATAATCAACTATTTTATCAAGAATTACATTTAATTTTCTTCAGAAAATGTATTATTATCTTTTTGATGCTGCTATAGTTTTTATTTCTTTCATAATCATTTTGTTATAATTCTTAATAAAAATAGCTCTCCATGTAGGAAATTACCAATAATTGTCATATTCAAGCTCATCATTTAATAATTGAGGATTTGGTTGTTTGATCATATATAATGTTATTTGTTTCAATAATTGATTTCAAATTTAGTAACTATTTGATCCTTTATGAATAATTATCCAATCATTCTAAAAAAAAATTTCTTAAATATCATAATTATGATTAAATTTACTTGTATAAACTTAATATAATCTTCGATATATCAGAAATGAATAATTTACTGAAACCTTCCAAAATGTCATAAATAAATACACATTTCTTTTAACATAAAAAGGTAAAATCTTCCATAAAATAATATGCTAATTTTAAAAAATTTTTGATAAACTTACATAGAGGAATAAATACAACTTTTCATTCGGTTAGATTGCACTATATGGTGTATGAATTGTGTGATTTAGACTTTATTTGAAAATAGAAATATATTTCCCTTAAATCTTTAATTTTAATTAGATTATTTTTTAATAGCATTCAAAAAATATATTAATTCGTAAAGGTTTATCTCAAATTGTCTGATTTTGGATCATCAAGAAGGATTGATCTAATATTGCTTCAAAGATGTTTAATAAAGAAAAATAATAATAATAATAAATAATATATCATATCTAAAAAAATAAAAAGAGTGATCATTTGAAAAAAATGTATATATTATTCTTGACATTTTATTATTGAATATTTAAATCTACCTTTACTTGAAGTAAAAAATCCCTTAAAGTGAATAATATTATGAAAATTGACATTATGTAAAAAGTCAAGCTAAAAGATAAATAAATCAACATTACATGAATCCTTAGATAAAAATGACCAAATGTATTTATTTAGTTATTTTTGTCATTACCTTACGAACTATATCATTAACGGCAACACTTTTCAAATTAAAAAGGATTTTAACACAAGATGTTATTTAGAATAATTGCTAAAATGCTTGCAATCGTAATATTGAATTATTCAAATTGCTAATCTCTTAATGGATAGTCTTGTCTAATAGCATAATTTCTGTCCTTACATAAAAAAAATTCAGCTGTTAAGAGTTGAGTTTATAATGATTATTAGATTTTTTAGGTAATAAAAAGCCTTTGGAGATTCAGCCACTGCACTTTATCATCTTTGAAAATTTTAATGGTGATTATGGAATTTCTGGAATCTTATATAAAGTCAATTTTAACTGCTATAATTAAATTTACAATTTACAATATAAAATTATGTCTTTGTCTAAAAATTATTAATTTATTAATTGTTACTAATATTTTCTAAAAGGTTTAATTCATTTTTGAAGAATTTCAAAACCTTTGAAAAATAGATTATAATTTGTCTGAATTGATAAAATTTTATGTCATAGTGTAGCATCAAAAATTGGTATAGTTATAGTATGAATCAGTTAAGACAAAGGAATTAATTTAAAGATATATATGTTCAATAATTGAACATAAAAATTAATTAAGTTTTTGAATTAACTTGCACGCTATCTTTAATCTTAAGAGATTTCCTCCTTTACATCTTTCTTAAATCTCTTAAATCATCCTTATTTTCCTTAAATTTTCACCACATATTTTGCTTGCATTACCTAAGACATTTATATAAATAAATGCAATATATTATAAATTTTTATTATGGGGTTTTACTAATTTGCTATATACTTTATTTATTAATTATTACCATCTATTGATGAACTCTTAAACAAGATATGTAATAGCAAAGATAATGTAAATAAATAGATCCAGAATGTGTAAAACAAATTATTAAATGTGAATAGCATATTTACTTTATCAAAAAATGTATATGCTATCTTTTATAACATTAAAATATAAAAAAAATAAACAAATTACATAAAATAAAATTATTTCTTAAAAATATAATACGAATTTTATGGAGCTTTTGTGGTGAGTTTACCTTCTAGAATATTGGTATCAAAAGATATTACCTTATGAAGGGAAGAATAGAATTTCTTAATAGTGTTATGTAAGACAGAATTTTCGAAACTAGCAAATTTTAATATGCTTTTACTTTTAATATTAACTAAAGAATCACAGCGTATATCTCTGAGATCTCTATAAAAGAATTTTCACAAGATTTAAACAATTATTATTTTTAGGTAATTATTGATTTATGTAGATAAGAGCTTGCTTTTACTATAAGTATATTTGAAAAGTTTAAGGATCTTCTGTAAAAAACTGGATTCATTTAAATAGATAAAAACCAAAATCAATATCAGTTGAAGGATAATTATCAAGAAATTTACTAATTAAAAAATAACAGTCGAGAAGCTGATGAACTTGATTAATGGAATTATTGATAACAGACAGATAGTTCTTTCTACTAAAAGTATATTGATCTAAAATGAGCAGTTTTGCAGTAATAGTGTTAAAGTAATTAAATCAGATAAGCTCAAAAAGACAAATATCAGTATGTACAAATTGATTTACATAACTTAGTATTCTTATTGAATATCCAGAGATGCTCTCTAGCTCTGATAATGACAACATAAAGATGTTTTGAATTCTGAAGAAAGAATATGCTTCTCAGGGAAGAATTACTAAACCTCATAATACACTTTCAAATTAGAAAGAATTACTCATAATTAAATATGAAATATAAATTACTATTTGATGCTTTGAAACAAATTTCATAATATCTTACCTTGAAAATAAGGATAGGTTGATAAAGAAATTAAATAATAATACATCATTAAATTCTATGCCTTTGGCCTCAAAAAAAGTCAAAATTAATCCAATATTGCTGTTTACTATATACCCTTCACACGCTTTTGATCGCTTTATCACGTATAACCAGCTATAAGTTCAATAAATTTATTTTCCTTAGCATTATCATTTCAATAAACAAACAAGGCTTTAACCTCACAATTCTCGATGATGAGAAGTTGTGAACCACTAATCTCACTGAGCTCAGGTAAATAGAATCAGAAAAGATATCTGACGAGATGAGTTATTGATGATTATTATTGAAGAATCCTTTTGTAAAAGCAGTAATTAATGTTTAATTCGAATTCTTTTATTGTCACGCTTTAGATTCTATTGGTAAATCAATACGTATAGATATATTTTAATTATTATTAAAAGAAAGTTTAGAAAAAAGACAAAATTATTTATTCTTAACAAAATATGCATACTCTGAAATCAGAAAGTAGATTCCTTGGCAATGCATGCATTGCGCTACATCCCATAAAAATATTTTCAGCGCAGCCAAAGAGTTTCAAGAAAAGCTTATAAACTATGATCTAATTATACTGACATTCATCAATGTACAGTAACCCAAGAAAGTATTTGCGATTTTGTAATTTTATAGTAAATTAAGTTTAAATTCAATTAAACAATTAATTAAACATCTTTTAATAAGTTTATAAAGCTTTATTATCAATTTATATATTTACTTTATTCAATAAGAACATAAAAATATGTTTTAATATTTCGTATGTCCACCTTTTTCTTCAATTACCATCCCAACCCACTTGGGTATCTATTAATCAAATTAGATAAAGAATTAGATTCCAATTTACTCCACTCTTCTTTTAAGGCTATTTTTAACTGTTGTACTGCTTTTGGAAATAGTTTACGTTGTTGAATTCTATCTTTTAGAATTTTCCAAAGATTTCTATTGGATTTAGATCTGGTGATTGGCTGACCAAGGCATCGAAATAATCCTATTCTTTTCTTTCCATTCACGAGTTTTTTTACTAGTATAAATTTTGGCATTATCATTTTAAAAAATGAGAATATTTCCAAATTCAGTTTCTATAGCAGCTTTAAATTCCTTAAGATGATCATTAAGAATTTTTATATAGTCATCAGAATTCATGCGTCTTTCTTCACAAATTACTAAAAGTCCCAATCTATTACTTACGAAACAATCCCAAACCATAACAGATTTACGTCTGCTTTTAAATGTAGGCCTTAAACAGTTTAAATTATACCGTTCACCAACTTTTCTCCATACTAATTCACGTCGAGAACTTTTGCCAATTTCTAAACTTGACTCATCAGACCAGATAATATTATTCCATTCTGATATATTCCAATTAATATGTTTCTTAACACCAAATAAGTCGTTTCTTTTGATTTTTATCTGAAATAAATGGCTTTTTAGCTGCTACATGAGATGTAATACCAGCTTCATGAAGATAATTGCTAGCTGTTGTTGTTGAAACATTCAAACCAACATTGGCTGTTAGTTCCCGTAAAGGAGCACGTCTATTTTCATTACTTCACGAATAAATAATCATTTTTGACTTTGTGTAGCTATAGGAGGCCGCCTAGGTCGTGGTAAATTTTCAATATTTCCCGTCTTTTATATTTTTTAATAAAAGAACGAACTGTGCTATCAGGTAATTTCATTTGTCTTGCAATTTTAGCATTTTTAAAATTATTATTTAGTTTTAACCATTTCACATTTCGATTAAAGTGGCATTCAATTTACAAAAATGATCAAAGTTTATTAACAAATTTAGCATTACAATATTTCTTGTTAAGGATTTATCGACAATGTAATGTTATGCTAAAAATCGAATTTTAAATTAAAAATTTACTAAAATTACAAAATCGCGAATACTTTCTTGGGCTACTGTACAATGGGTATCAAAAGTCACCGGGCTAAAAATTAGAAAATTGACGAAAGAAGCTATTTCAAATTAAACTTTTTATTTTATTAATTAAATCACCTTTGATGCAATAAGTTAAGTTGTGCATCTTAACGAAATGCACATATATTTTATATTCAGTATTTTATGTAAAATTTTCGTGTATTAATACAAATTTTCAGTTAGAATTAAACATAAAATTTTCAAGTAGTAAACTATTTCCATTTATTAATTAAACTTGTAATAAATCCTCAAAATTTCATACTAATTACATGATAAAGTGTAAAATTTTGGTAATTCTAAAAAGATTAGTATTTCACGTGACTTGTGACTGTATCGATTCGATCTCCACATGTATAAATGCAAATAATTAAAACCTATTAAAGAAAAAATATTTTTTAATACAATAAACAAATAATAGATTACAGCTAAAAAAAATTCAATGTTTTATTAATACACGAAAATTTTGCATTAAATATATAATATAAATTTTACTACTGATCGGATATCTATAAAAAACTTTAACATATATGTATTTTATTATGATACACATTTTTACTTATTTCATAAAAATTGATTTAATTAATAAATAAATAGTTTAATTTGAAAGAACTTGTTTCCATCGATTTTCTAATTTAAGTGCCCAGTGAATTTTGATACACACTGTACACTTCATGAATGTGCGTTCCATCAAACGTTTTGGTTTGCATGTAATATAGCCAGAATTCTACGATAAAAATAATTTGAAAATACAAAACTAAAAAATAAAATCAATAAAATGCCCGTTCATTACCGATCTACCAAATTGAAATCTTAATTCCGCTCCTTCATCTTTCATATTTCATAAATATCATCACGATTGTGACAGAAGGCTAGGTATTTCCTGGTACTAATAGAACAACATTCTTCCCTTGATAGATAGTCTACCTCAATATTCATGTCCTTCAGATTATTTTTTGAAAACTTAATTTCAAAATCAAATTTCATAGTGTAGGGCTTATTTATAGTTGCATACCTTGATAATAGAGAACTCAGCTTATTTCTATAATAATCAATAAAATGATGACGTCAATAGTTATTTACGAACAGAACGTACACAAAGCGTTTGGCATTTTTGCAAAGGAAAGCCTAAAACGGAATTCTCATCTTCGTCATTATCAGCAATGTGCTTTTGTTTTAGTTTTGTGGTCAACATTCGAATGTCAATACCGTAGGTCCCCAGAAGCATTTCTGAAAACTTTCGTACGTTGGCTACGCCTTTATGAAAATAAATTAATGAAAGGCGTCACATGATCTGGATTACTTTCTTGACTATCGCCGTAGTATAACTTTGCGGACTTCTCCTGCGTAACCTTCAATGAAATGGCCGGCATCACGGCATTTTGACGTATAGTGGTGACAGATAGATTTTTAATTACAGAAAAATTCTAAGTCCCCATAATACTTAGTAAAAATGAAACGCGGAGGGATGTGACACCGGTGACAAATATTATCACGTGAAATTTTTTGAAGGTTACGCAGGGGAAGTCAACTTTGCGTCATGAATAACATGAGATTTCCGTTTGTCACGCCGAGTCTTACCTGATAACCAAAACAAGAATTTGTGCTCGTCAAACGTAACACAAATTCAATCTCTGAGCTTCCGGACTTGAATAATGGATCTCTCAATATTAAGTTTTAAATTTATTATTTTCTAGACATTTATATCAAGCACATTACATAATTGTAAAGTAATTATTTCTAAAGCTATTAAATAGAAAAAAAGTTTTTTTATTTGAAAAAAAAAAAAATATAAAGGTATAGCGCAAACCTGTCGCGCAAAGTTATATTTGAGTTTAATTTGGCTACTATCAGATTATTTATCATCATAAATTTCCAATTTTGTAATATACTAAAAAATAAGTATATTAACCAATAAAAGAATGACCTCGATTTTTTATATGTTAAAAATATTTTTATAAACTAGCTCTTGGTAATATTAAATAGCTAATTTTTTTTTTTTTTATGGTTAACAATTAAGTTTCAAAAGTTGCCTGCAAAACCATTTAAAAAATAATTTGTATTTAAAAGCAGAAAGTTTTTAATTAAAGAATATTGACGCTTATTTAATAAAAATTAATTTATTAATTAGTGTCGCTTCAATGTCGGCGTTTTATAATTTCGCAGTTTCAATTTTATAAACAAAACAACAAAAAATATATAACAATAAACGAAAATTAGTATCACGAAGTTATAAAAAGAAAAAAGTTAAGATAACGAAAACGATAATATCGCAAGGGAGAAAGGAAAAGATGTATGTGTGTATTTATGCATAAAAAAAAACTTAAATGAGAACTGTGTGTGTTTAAGGATATAGAACATATTGAACACATGCTAAGAAAAATCCGTTGTATATACAGTATGGAAAAAAATAATTAAAACAACCTTGTCAAAATTGATCGGCAAAGACTAACCAAAATTATCGAAAGCTAGTATGGGCGAAAATTATGATTTTTCGGGTGTAATTGTATCAATATCATATCTGGTTTTTCCAAATTTTATAATAAATATTCTTTAACTATAAATTAATCTTTCCATTCAATTTGATTATAATATCATTACAAAGCATAAATATTTTACCAAATTGTGCTTTCAAATAGTTTTCTTAACGTATAAATTTCAGACTCATGACTTTGATGTTTAGTACAGTCAGAACTCGATATAACGATCCTTTATTATAAAAATTTTTGAAAAAAATCGTTTTATCAAAATTTATAAATTTGATATAACGATTTGTATGTTTTAATGTAGAACAAAAAATTTTAAAAAATCGTTTAAACGAGAATTCATTAAGTGATCGTTATATAAAGAGTTCGTTATAACCGAGTTCTGACTGTATACAATTTTATGTATTAATAGTTATCAAAATACTTCTTATTTACCAAACAATTTTCATATATCAGGCATTCTTTGGGTATTGATCATTTTAGTATTTTATCAGATATAATTATTCTATGAAAATCATACAACGATAGATAAAAAGACCTACGATATAAAATTGGAACGCATACCTTTATAAAATGGTTGTGAAACTCTATAGCATTTGTCAACCTTTCAAATAATTTTTCAATATTAAATCTCCTAATTACTCGTTTGAATGTGGAAAACAAAATTAGAATATGGGTGTAAGTTATATGAAGTAGGTGATCACAGAACAGTTGAATTATTAATTTTTCGACTAAATTTGACGTCTAATATAATATGATAGAAAGAAAATGATTTCCTTGTTCATTGTAAGATAAATCTGTATCTTCATCACAATAATTATCAATTCAAGTATCTGGTTATGTAATATTTTTGTTTAGGATAAATACAATTATTTTTTTTATTTTTTGGAGAAAAAATTCAAATGAATTATTGAATAAAATAAATATTTATGGATCTCTTCTGACAAAGGGTGAATGAGATCGCAAGGAAACATTTTAATAATAAATTCCAAAATAACATCAAAAGAGTAATAAAAACAAGTCACCTTTTTATGTAAGAATAATTTGTGTAAAATCATTATTCTGACGATAATAAAAAATAGCTAAACTTTGTTTATAAAAGTCCTATAGGGTTACGTTTTTATACATTATTATTTATTTCAATTTGAAAACAGTAATAATAATTTGCTGACCGGATATTTTTCCGAAAGATTTGACGATCAACTTATGTTCTATAATTCTTATGTGAAGACACGAATAAAGTTGAATCTCAATAAATAAATTTCTAATGCTTGCTTTCAAGTCATACCTTAAGATGTGTGTCCAAGTACAATCAACAAGTCTTTATAAAATACGAAATTTTACTATGGCTACATATAGGAGCTAAGTTATTAAAATCACCTTACGGGGCCCCATCAACCCAAAATGAGATTTTTTTGATTCATATATTAAATTTATTGATAGTCGATTATCTTATTTAACAAAGCAAGCATCGTTTCATTAATTTGTGTAATATCAGTCAAAAAATCTAAAATTAGATTTTGGAAATGATCAATATTATTATAAAACTCAAAATTTTTTATTGAAAACCACTTTGTTTTAATTTTTTTTTAAAAAAAAATAAACATGAAAAAATAAATTATATTTTTAAAAATTTAATTTTCTTTTTAAACTTTACAGTTGCTAAAAAAAGAAGTTTTATTAAAATCATCTAATAATTTTTGTAATAAAAATATTTGTATTTAAATTTGTTTTTCTAATGAAATTAGTGTCACAAAATCCCGTAGGGTGATTTTAATATGTATTTAATTATAACAATTTAAATAATTATAAAATAGTAAATTTTAATAATTAACTTTAGTATCGTCTTATTAATTAATCCGACTCGATATTTAATAGCTTAGCCCCCCATATGCTAAAATATAAATATATAAAGTTGAGAAAATACCGTAAACCATGCACTGAAAAATTTCTCTTCTCATTGCTGCGCAGTCAATTCTGCGGTAAATCGATAAGGGAAAATACAAAGAACTCATAATCATGCAAAATCGTTTTCGTAAAGGATTTACGGATTTTTGGGGCAAAAAAAATGTGATCTCAATATGTCTTAAATTATTACTTTATAAAGGCATCGCAAAAAATGAAATTCACATACCACACCACATTATAACTATCTGAATTGTAAAATTTAGTGAGGATCTACTTAATGTTCCACATGATTCAAGTCATTATGAAGCAGGTGAATAAAAAAAAAAATGTAATATTTATTTCATGGAAATTCCCGCCCGTGAAAAAACTTTTTTATACCCTGGAGACTAACGCTTGTGATAAAAGAAGTTATTTTACTTTTACAATTTTCATCATATTTTCTATTCAAAGTATATATAAAAGTTTATTTCATTTCTTTATAAAATTGCTATTTCTTTATTTTATACCCTTATTCTTTTATAAAGTTTTTTTAGTGGCTAAAAAAGATGAAATTTCCTCAGCAGCACGTTTAATAAATATATTTCAAACTTGCTTTAACTAATGCAATTAGTCTTTTAACAGACAATTATTTATAGCTATTAATCGAAAAACATATGAAAATTGAAGAACAAAAAGAAATGGCAAAAGTAATAACCAACAAAACTTTTAAACATTTACAAATGGCAGATTACGATGTATTTGCGAAAGAGGTAGCATTTTTGCAGAAGATGTCATAAGGGAATAAAAGGTCACAAAGTATTCGTGTATAAAAAAAAGTCAATGAAAGGCAACATCTTATAGATCTTCAATTCATAGTAATTCAACAAATAAATACTAAATCACATTCGTTGAATTCTTCTGATGATATTCAAAAGTAATTTCATTTTAATTAAATAAATATTTATTTTCTTATATTTGTAGCATACCCCAAACAGAAATGCTAGAATAGAAAAAAGTGAACTTACTCAAAAGGTACATGATTACCTGTCTGTATAAACCAAGCAATCTGTAAATCACGGGAGATCAATAGTAAACATATGATAAATTTATATACTGAACGCTATTTTCGTTGATCGATGCCAAAATTTACGCATTTGTAGCATAGTAAATTAAATATTGAATTAACCGCTATCAGGATTTATCGATTCAGTCATTTCAAAATTGGACAAATATGGTAATCGAATCGTCTAATGGCATGCTTATCACGGAATTACGATATCGATAATCATAGTATATGCTTATTTGAAACAAACAATGTCGAAAAATATAATAATATAAATATTCGCCCGCTTGCATTTACCTTGCGAAAATTATAAAAATATTTCTACTATTAAAATCACAAGAATCATGTCTCATCACATCGACGTTTTCGATGAAAGCGAAATGATTCAGAATGTTGCTTCTGTTCATTCGAATTCATTGGATACAATCGAAAGTCACAAAATAACAAAATTATCAATATCACCAAATTCAACGTATATAAACAAGAAATCAAATTTTTTGAGTTATGGAATGTCGTCGGAGCAAATAATTCACTCAATAAAGTTGCCAGCATGACTGTAAATGAGGATATTCGCGACTTTAAGGTATCCGATAAAAAGAACATTATATATCAAGTTGCAAATGATGCTAATGGTGAGGCTTAACTTATAATTCAAATATATAAACAAATTCTTGAATGCTGATTAATTTATCATGTCATGTTTAGTAAAATTCTACGATTTGGAAAACAATAAAGAAATAAAGAACGACATTTATAATAACCGATTTGAATACAAATATACTAACATTCTTAAAAATGGAAATTTTGTATCATTTAGTGCACCCAAAGTTGTTACTTATGCACCTTCAGATGTTCGAACTATATCTTTTTATGAATTCCTGGAAAAAATTAATTATGGCGGCGTTATAAACGATAAGATGTGGTTGACATCATATGATTCGATATTTTTAATGGATTTAATTACTTTTCAATTTCAGATGGTTCCCCTTTTTGTAAGTATAACTTTTATCATATGATTATTATTATTATAATAAATTTGATAATAATGTATAATTTATCATTATAAAAAGGAAATGAACCTAAATACTAAACAAATAGACTTTAAATTTTCTGAAAATTTATTAAATGAATTGATAATGAAAGTCAATGATACATATCATATTTATTCCAATAATGTTCCAGTTGGAAAGATTACGGATGCAGGTATGATTTCATATCACTAGTATTCTTCTGATCCCTAATAATATTAATTTTATTTAATTTGATTAGACGCTCGAGAATTTGATTTTGCTGGAAGTAATGATGAAATTCTGATTACATTAACAAGTGTTAACACCATCAACATTTACTTTTGGAAATCAAATATAAAAAAATCAATTTACTTCAGTGAATTATTTGGATCTGAAGATCAATTTAAACTTTTTGAATTTAGAGGAAAAAAGGCCTTTGGAATTTGTAATGAAGAACCTCGGATTTTTGATATTTCAGACGATTTGAAAAATCACATAATTAATGATAACATCGAAGATAATGAGTTACTTTTTTCTCCTGCTTTTTCTGGCTCTAGAGCAATTTGGTTTAAATCTTCCCTTAAAATTTTCAAGGTCTATTTCAGAAATCAAAGTCATCTTAATGATTTAGTTGATCCATCTAAAAGTAATGAATTAAAAATCAATCATCTATTAAGTTCAAAGTATTATTTCACATTATATGGAGAAATAATATTTAAATTAGCAATAAAAAACGATAATATAGATTTATTAGAAAAGATTTTTATCAAGACCTTTGAAATTTTTAAAGAAGATCCACAAAGCAATATTTACATATTATCAATAATATGTAACAATATTCCATATTTAAATTACAAATATTCTGATTTTATTTCAAGATACTATAATGAAACGTCATTCATTACCCTTTTTTCGAAGCCAAAGATTATATATAACCAAGGTTTCTTTGAACATCTTCATTCATTTAGCATGGAATCAAACATCACTAAATTGCCCCATAAAAAATTTCCTTCATCTTCGATTGAATATAAATTTATGGTTTTAGTTTCCTTAGCACATTTCCTTTCATTTCTGGGAATGTCTTCTTTGGTATTAATTTATGGAACACATGTAATTTATCAATTTTTAATGCAACTCCTTTATTAATGCCATTTGATTTACCATACATTGCTTTTCCCGTACTAATATTTACGTTACAGATTATTTTTTCAGACAATTCTTTTGATGTAGACTTTTTAAATATTATAGCAATAGCTGTATTTATAATAATGATTTATTTCTTTAAATTTTCTAAAAAAAATTATAATATACCCAAAATTTTATTTTTAATCCCATATCCTTATTATGTTTCGTATCCTCCCGATTATAATTATAATAATTGGTTTAATGAAATATTTTGGCCTCAATCCAGTACATTTATAAAAGCAAATGATATTGAATTTTATAAAACCTGGGATGGTGAAGCTTTAATTAATTTTAAGTGGAATGTATTCGGAAGAAATTATTATGCAGGAATTTGGACATTATATTTGATATTTATTAATTGCTTCGTAATTGCAACAAATACTGATAAACTCAAACGAAAGATTTGGTCATCATTATCTCTTTTTTTGGGTCTGTTTCAACTTTTATTTGAAATTCGTCAATTTATTAGAGGTCCTAAGAAATGGATGTCAAATATTTGGAATTGGTTTGGTATGTATTGTTCATTTTCAATCAAATACAAAATAAATGCAACTATATCTTTAATACTTTTAAACACAGATTTAGGTGTTTATTTATTGCCTACATACGTAACAATCATTTGGCTCATGGATAAAGATAATGAATCCATAAAATATCTAGTATCAATTGCATTTCTTATACTTGATATTAAATTTATACTTTTCCTTCAAGTATTTGAATCATTTGGGGTTTATTTTGCTATTATTAAAGGTGTATTGCGAAAAATTTTTTCATTCCTTATCATTCTTTTTCTTATTATCATTAGTTTTGCGCATGCATTCATGATTTTATTAGAACCAAAAGAACAATTTGGTATAGAAAATTTGGGAGATTTAAATGATAGCAATAATCCTTGGAAACTTACAGAAAAATACCATCAAATTTCTGATGCACCAGATGGAAAATTTATTTCAAATTTTACTCTATATAAAGAACCTGATGACCATACAAATTTATTCACAAATTATTTCAGTTCCCTTTTTGCGATGTATCTATTCTTATTATCAAATTTCTTTGATTATTTATTATTCATTAGTTAAACATTTGTTTAATTTGCATTCTTCGCAGGAAATAATCCACTAGGTGCATGGTCTTTTGAAGAAAATATTGTTTTGACTATATTGATGGTTTTATTTTCATTAATAGTTGTTATATTCCTTATGAATTTATTTATTGGACTATTAAATAAGGCGATTGATGATGGAGATGATCGAGCACATTATATTGCACAAAAGGCAGAGGTTAGCAGAGTTTTGTATTCTGATAATAATATTCACGATTTATCTTACTTTTCTTTTATTCTTATTCTTTTGATTCAGTTGCTTAAAAAAATTGAATTATTTTATTTGCTACCACATCAAAGACGTTGGAAATCATGGTTTCCAGATATCGCGTAATTTATTATTTTTCCTCCTATTCCTTTTGTTTCCTTTCAAAAATGAATTAACAAGTAATTTCATATTTTTATAGTTTCTATTATGCTGATGTTTATGAAACGCGTCAAACTGTAAAGAAATTAATTATTGACAATACTTGGAATACAAATAATCTCACTGAAATGAAAAAATCCCTTCTAAATTGTCTTGGAATTGAATATAACAATTCTTTATAAATTATTTATTATACCATCTTTTATTTCTTATATTAATTTAATAAAATCTTTTTATATTGTCTAAATAAATTGATCGAGAATTTAAATAACAATGAATAGTTTTATTTAAAACGTTGAATCTTTTAAGTAATCTTCACTTTAAGGACAATAAAGTTGACTAAGTATAATAATCGTTAAATATCACAGTTCAAGAAAAGGAAAGTGGAAATAAAAAGGAGAGAAACAAACGGCAGAATTGCTATCGCAGTAATGCTCCAATTAGCACGTAAGTGATCGAAAATAAAACTTTCTAAATGCAATTTTAATTATAGTTCCGTTAGAAAGTTGGGTAAAGTTAGTAGATAGTTATTTGAGAACTATAGCAATGAAGATTCGTTAAGGAGTTGGGTAAAGTTGTTAAGCTGTTTATTCGAATATTATTGCAGGTTAATTTTCGATATCTTTGATATCTTTGTAATCCTCCTAAGGTGATGTTAAACTAGTAATAGTTCATCATAAATAATAACTAAATTATCTACTTGAATCAACATTAAAATGAAGTAGTTGTTGTTTGAATATTTGAAGATTTAGTTCATGATTATTCAATTGACCATTTTCTTTCATGCACGTTCTTGAAACCATTCCATTTAATTTATCAACCACTTGATTCATTTCTGGTCGATTGTCTGGTTCATTATCCCAACAATCTAAAAAATACATTAGTTTTAAAAAAAATTGAAAAAATTATTATTTTATCTTTTTAATTAATTTTGCCTTTAATAAAAAATTTGGCAAAACGTTTTGATGGGTTTCAATTTCGATGCCTGTCGAAACCTCCAGGTTTTTCCGGGCAACCTTATATTTTGATGAACCAATAGGTTGTTAGAATGCTATTTTATATTTGTACGGTTTTGCATTTATATTGGTTAACGTCACTTTGTGACATTAACCAATGTAAATACAACACCATATTATCGTATTGCTAATGCAGATCATGCGTTTAAGTTTAAGTTACAATATTATACTATTATAAAATTTTTTAATATTATTTAAAATAATAATTTTATGATTTTTGAAATAAAGTTTCAAATGATAATTTGGAAAAAAATGGCAATTTCTTCTGCGAAATTGGAAAGATTAAGAATACTGGAATATTCTACTAATAATCGGATACGTGCTATAGAAAAATTTTGAGCTAATAATAATTATGAAGGAAAACTAGAGGATATATCTGATTTAAAAGCTATAGATTCTCAATTATCACAATATTTGGCAGCAATGAAACAGCAAAATGGCAATGAATATTCTGTCACTTTCATTCAGTCATATCAAATTGCAATTTTATTTTAATAAATTTTAATTTTTTATTATCTATGATTTCTCAATGAAAATATCAAAAATGGATGATTCAAAAAATCTACGACAACCATTATAAGAAATTGATTCTAACAATATTAACTTAGAAAATACTATGAATACTAGTAATTTAGTTGATTGATAAATAGTGGAGTTTTACAACAGGTTAATTTGAAACTTTACTATTTTTTGCTATATAGCAATGTTGAACAACGATATACTATTGATGAGATGATCAATATTGTATTCAAATAAACTATTAATATTTATATAAATAAATATTGGTCCAACAAACTCAGCATGATCCTAAAGGACCGTGCGATAATTATAAGAGATTGTATATTATTGTTATTTTTTTTTTAATAGATATATTGTACCTTACCATATCACGATGTATAATTCCTTCATCACGTTACGACATAAGCCAATTGAAATGCCAATTTATACTTATCAACCCAATTAAGTTTATCAAAATTTTCCTTCAAATAGTTTCGAAGAGTACCGCCATCAGCATTTCCTTAAATTAATCTTATAGGAGAAAGTGTTATTAAAAATTTTATCGTACCTTTATAGGATGATGTGATCCCATAGAAACGAATAATATTATCATGAAAATCAACTTTATTGAAGAGTAAGCTAAATGATAACAAGCTTTATTAATTTAAAACGCACATATCGCGGAAGTTAAAATCATGCAATGTATTTAATTTTTACCTTATGAACAATTTCTATAAATGCAGTATTTTCGAGGTTATGAAAAGATTTCAATGCAAAATGTATGAGAATGTTTCCAATTCACACGAAAATCTTTTCCAAATTGCTCCACAGCCATTTTTTTGAAAGTTGCTAAAATGATTATACTCGAAATATTTAATATGGTTTTTAGAAATAGCTTCTTCAATCCAATTCAACAATTCATTTAAATTATTGACGCTTTGAATAGTTATTTTTTTTTTATATTTTGATATTGTATAAGAGCGACCTGATAAAAATTTTCTAGAAAACTTTTAAATTTTTAAGTCACTTTTTTTTTATTAGCATAAAAATAGTGCCTAACCTTATATGTAGGAAATTAGTTACTAATAAGGTTTATTCAGCATCATTCGTCATGCCCTATTTTTTGTAATCATTTCTATATTTAGTATATTTAGTATACCGTCGACAGGAGGTATCTTTTATTATTTTTATCGTTATTTTACTATTTTATTAGTAATAAAATAAGGCGTCGATCAGGGTTTCGAGTTTCAACATTGGGACGCAGCTATCTTTTTAAAATGATCATGATTTACACAACTACCCCATGGCCAGCATTATTGAACTTGGTGACAAATAGAATTTTTCACTAAAAAAATTCTCTGTGAAAAAACGGAGGGTGAGACAACGGGTGAAAAATTATATAGGGTTACGTGGGGTGAAAAAGTGTTGGCGATACTAGAGCTGTGGAATATGTCCAGTTTTCTAATTTTTATTATTTTCTTTAGATTCTTTTTCAAATTTGTCTGAGATTTTTTTTTTTTTTTTATTTAGAAAATTTCTTTGGATAGCTGCGTAAGTTTATTTTGATTTATTTTTTTTAATTAAATTTTTTTTTTTAGCATAACACAATGGAAGAAAGCAGACTCACCAATTTGTTAAATTGTTCAATTTCTGTTGTTTTAACAAGAAACCTTAGTTTCTCGATAAAGACAACCACATCGTGTAATTCGACTTGGCGTTGAAGAAGAGTTGCGTCCTTCGCATCACGAAAGATATCTGACAGGCACCACTTCATTTGATTTTCACTAGAAAGGTAGGATTATTCTTTTAGATTTGGTATATGATATCAAAACATGAATTTAAGGCATTAAAGCATACTAATACTTTTCTCTAAAGTCAGAATTCGTGCGTTTTTGACTTTTATTAAAGCCTTAATAAGGGGCTCTTTGGTAGTATCCATGAAGACACACAAAATCTTGCCACAGCAAAGGGCGATCTTTCGTCGGGATAAAGAGTAGTTCATTTGGAATCAGGAAATGCGCTGTAGGCAGGAGCATTTTGTTAAGTATCTTCTTTAACATATTATTTCTTATTATATGCTAATAATCTTATAAATAATATTTTATTATTAAAAATAAAAAATTTAATCCTTTATAAGATTTATCAGAGTTTCGTTGGTATTGTGAGAAAGAACTGATTGTACTGACATTGTATGAAACAAAATATTGCCCCAGTCAATTTGTGGTGTAATATTTTGAGGTCATCCAGGTACTTGGTATCAAATAGGAATGGTAACGGTCGGTCGTGGTCGGTCAACGGTCGGTCAAGGCTTTTGACCGACTGACCGGTTAACTGACCGATTTTAATTGACCAGTTGACCGATGGTTAATAGTAATATAATTGAACTAATAAAAATTTTAATATTATAATTTGATTCTTGCTTTAACGTTAACAATTATAGCATGGCATTTTTTAAAACTACTTCGACATTTTTAGTGGCGCAGCATTATCGGAATTTTAATTTTTTTTTTTTAAAATTTCAAAATTTAATTAAAATAATATGTTGGTTTTTTTAATTTACAAAGTGTTTCAATGATTAAACATGGTTGTTTAATCTCAAGTCAGTCGGTCAACCGGTCGGTCAAAATCAGTCAGAATCGGTCAGTTGGTGAACCGGTCGGTCAGAAGCCTTTGACCGACCGATATCGGTCACGGTGAAACCGTGATCCGTGACTGCGCTACGGATAAGTCATGTGATCAAAATGATCAACATAGTTGACAAAGTTGACGAAGTTGACAGAGTTGTTAAAGTTGTCAACGTTGATCAATTGGACATATTTATTATATTTATCATATATATCATATTTATCATATCTGTTATATTTGTTATATTTGTCATAGTTGATTTTATATTATTTTA
>CAJVPP010001649.1:0-18716 GCA_910592005.1 Funneliformis mosseae | reverse complement strand
CTTTTAGATACACATCTAGTAGTTCTTGTAGAGGCGCCTGGCCTAACATCTCACTTAGTACTCTAAACCTTTTAATTCCTTTTCGTATTACTTCTTATTTTCTTGTCTTTCTATTATTATCGTATATCTTTATTATTATATCAATAAACACATTGTTATACTTCTAAATCAATCAAGTCACTTTGCTTTTAGTTTTATCGTGAATACACTATCGTGTAAATTATAAATCTTGAGTTAAATTAAATTGAGTTACTACGTAAACTTAAAAGAATCACCACTTGAACACCCTGTCTAACTGTCGCAATTCGCAAGGATTGCACATTAACAATATATATTACTCATAAGAAATTACATCCTTTTGATGTTGCTAAATTTAGTAAAATTGAAAAAAATCTATAAGCAAATTCAGTTAAATTAGATGCTTAAAGTAAAACAGTTTGTCAATATCTTAATAGAGTTTTAATAAATCTTAAGCTATTTAAGAATTTTGCTTTAAAAGGACCTTTCTGATTTTGATAATCTAACCATACATCATTATATTTATCTGAATATAATGTATAAAATAAGAAATAAACTATTTCTTGAATCTTAATAATTTTGCTAGTTTATTCCTTTTTTACGATAATATAGATATAAAAACTAAATAATAATAAAAATTAGACTATAAATTTTTTTCACTTATTATTAATTTTATTTGCCATTAAAATTTTAAATTCACTTATACTAGGGGATAATTTATCAATGATTCCTCTTAACTATATTTATGTTACTATAATTTGTTTAAGAGTACCTTATTCAGATTTTAATATTATAATAATATGATCATATGGCTTTAATAAATCATAAAATATTTTAAGTTTTTTCCAAAAATCAAAATTTTTATAATATTTATTAGTCACACAATATTATCTATTCTTCCATTTATAATTAAAAGTCTAGTATATGCAATTGCCATAATCTAATAAAAAAATTAGTTTAATTATTAAAATTTATAAATAATAAATATACTTTAAAAATATTAGACTTATTTTTATACTATCTTTAAGTAATAAAATAGTTTTTGCAGCTTTAGAAAAAGTTGTCTAGCATATGATATATAGATATTGAGAAGTTAAATTTAGATTTTCTGATATTTCTCACAACTTTTCTAAAGCTAGATTTGAATTTCGAAAATAATTAAAAGCATCTTGATAATAAATTCAAAGATTGATAAATTTACAATTTTCTTGACAAGCAGATTAGTTTGATAAATCATACAAGATACAATAAGAATTCTTTTACCTATTTCTAAATCCTTTATTTTTAGAAATATGTAAATTAATATTTGTTAAATTAAATTAAAATATAATAATTATAAAAAAAACTTACTTTACGCATAAAATGTTATACTTTAGCCATATCTAATCTATTATTAAATACAAATTCTATCTATTTATCCATTTCAATCTCTATTCCAATTACTTTATATGCAATATCTCTAATATGATAAAAGTTTGAAAAATTTTCTACTTTTCAAATTTGACTTTAACATTTTTATTGGTAAGAATAAAATTAACCATACTGCTAAATGAAAAAAAGTGGTCATAAAAGTTAGAACTGTGAAGTATCTACGTGAAACTCTAGAAGAAAAATATAATACTTACAGTGGCTATCAAAAGTTTTGCATCACTTTCACATTAAATTTAAACTATAAATTATAAAAGCTAGTATAACAAATTTATATTTATTTTAAATCCTGAATCTCCAACATTATTTTAAAATAATTTTTTTGCTTAATTCATAGTGTAATTTCATATAAATTGTTTGATTTACAAAATATTGGATTTTTCAACTTTTTATTTAGAATAATGATAATAAAAATGAAACTTAATTTTCGTTTTCTAAGTAATTAAGAGTTTGCATTTCAAATATAGTAAAAACTGGATCATTAATTATAAAGAAATCGGCTTTTAAAAATTATAAAAATCAACAAAAATCAATGTTACATATATGTAAATAGCGATTTTTAGTAATTTTTGTAAATTTTAAAAGCCGATTTCTCTATAATTAATGATCCAGTTTTTACAATATTTGAAATGCAAACTCTTAATTACTTAGAGAATGAAAATTAAGTATTCAATTTTATTGTCATTATTCTAAATAAAAAGTTGAAAATCCAATATTTTGTAAATCAAACAATTTATACGAAATTACACTATAAATTAAGCAAAAAAATTATTTTAAAATAATGCTGAAGATTCAGGGTTTAAAATAAATATAAATTTCTTATGCTATCTTTCATAATTTATATTTTAAATTTAATATGAAAGTGATGCAATACTTTTGATAGCTATTGTATCGATCTCGTCAATGCTTGTCAACTTATCTTCAATCCTAAAATCAGCGCACCTTTGTTATACATCATCATTATTTCTATTTAAATACATTTGTCTACTCATCTCTTAAGAAAGTCAAAAATTTAACTTCTATAGCAAATTTTGTATTTTATGTTTAACTTCTTCATGAATTTGATCTAATATTTCTATATTAATCCATTTTCTTGATGAAAGATCATATAAAGTTTGTATCATCTTAAAAAATTTAATAACTTCAAAATCATCTACAAAAGAAAAATAAATATTTGCTAAAAGTAATGCGTATAATAATTGACAAAGTATTACTATTATTTCATTTGCAGAAATACTTTTATTCACAAAAGATTCTATAGATTTTTGTGTATTATAAGCTTTATTTTCATCTAAATAGAATAAATATAAATTAGTAATTTTATTTATATTGTAATAGGAAGATATTGATTCAAAAAGATTACATGATATACACTACCTAGAAATAAGTTTGCGCAGTTTTGAAAAAATAGTAAATAAATTTGTGCAGTTTTGAAAAAATAGTTTATTATTGTTTTTTTAACAAAATATTAATATCTAGTTGGCCAACCATTATTAGCAATACATGCTTCTATTCTTTGAGATATACAATCAATTAATTTTAGGTAAGTTTCTTGCAGAATTTTTTTCTATTCTTCTTTTAGTTACACTTCTAAATCTGCAAGTTTTTTAGGCAGATCTGAACGGTTACGTAACAAACGTACTGGATAACACTCTTATAAGAATGTTATTCAGTTCTGCTATATTGTTATCTAATTGTGATTAGACTGTTACCTAGTTACGGTTAAACTGTTACCTGGTTACCATTTTTAGTACTCTGTGGCCTTTTTATTACCTTGTAGCTATCTGCTTGTTTTCATTGCTTTGTAGCCTTTTTATTACCTTGTAGCTATCTGATTGGTATTGACCTCCTATGCCTAAATGCAGTGATGTACATTTTTGATGTCTCAGAGATTTATTGTCCCAGCTATATGTCCCAACCTGTTCCACACTATGTCCCAAAGGTCCTATCTGTCCTATCTATGTCCCATCAGCATCCCATCAGTATCCCATCAATGTCCCATGACAACACTGCCTGAATGGATATCAAATTCTATTTTGAAAGTTGTTGGTCTTCCATAAGTATTTAGATACCTGGTTATATGTCGAGGGTGCTGGTCTTCTGTGTCTGATTTGGTTCTCAGTTCTATATTGTTGTGCTTACCTTTTGCGCCTGCTTGTTTGCCTATTAAAATGCCAAATTGTGATAAAAAAATGCGTCAGATGGTGCAGTAAATTCGCGTTTAATTTTGGCTGACATTATGTCATAATTCCAGATGATCTTTTAGAAATGTGATTTTAGGTCTCAGCTTGGCAACTTGATGGCATCATGATAGTGTTATGGAACCATTATGGATCCATCATAGAACTGTTGAGGAACTGGTAGAAAACTGGCAGGATGCCTGAGAGGTTCCATTAGTTCGCCAGTTTTATGCTAGCTTGGGTGCCGAATTATTATATCCAGGCTTCTGGCCAAAATTGTGAAATAGTGTTGGCTGAAAATAAGCGAATTAATACTGTGTCTTACTGCGTTATAGTCACATGATACTGTTCTGATACTGGAACACCCTCACATAGTTGCTTCCCTTTTAATTGCCATTTCTTGATTGCCGGTTGAGACATGAAGTGCTAAATTTACAATCCATCTATTTGCTAAAGATGTATTACAATTTATTCACCCACTTTTTGATTGCCGGTGAGACACATGTGAAGTGTTAGTGTTGTGCTATTCTTGCAATCCCACCTTTTATAGCCTGTTTGATTGTTGAGGATGAGGCACAAAGTGCTGAATTAGTTCAGGCTATATTGCTTTCATACCCTTTTTTTGTGTATTCTCCTAAGCCTTTCCGCCATCTTGTCCTCTTTCCTGCCTATCGTCGGTGATACCCCAAGTTATAATTTTTTATTTCTTTTCCTTAATATAATTCTACCTTGGGGTATCACCAAATCTATACTATATATTCCATCCTAGTTTCTAGATCTCCCCTCTCTTGATTGCTCAGGTCAATCTGTGAGAGATAGTCCCTTTCTTGACAAAATCACGTGGATATTTTTTCAAATGAATATGAGAAAAAGGATACTACTATATTTATTACTTTTGGGTATCTTCGATTACTTGGGGTATCACCACTTTGATTACTTGGAGTATCACCATTTTGATTACTTGGGGTATCACTACTTCAATTACTTTTGGATACTACTATTGGCCTAAAATAATCAAAAAGCTTTTTTCCTAAAGAAGGAGGCTAATATGGCTTTTTTATTTAAAGTTTTTGATTTTCTATATAATTTTATACTTTGTTGTCATATTATTATCATGCTTCTTGTGCAAAAAAATTTCGAACCTAATCTTGAAGAAATAAATGAAGCAATAAGGCTCTTCTTAGGTGTAGCAGACCTTGATTTTGAATCAGGCTATAATAATCATACATATTTTCAACATTTATTGGCATCTAATACTAGAGAGAATGTGGCCCTTTTAGAAGCCTATCATGCTGAAGAAATTGTTTCCAAATATATCATTCGAGTGGCAGGATCAGGCTTTACACTAATCGATCACCCATTCAAAGTTTATAGATTTCCTGATGCCCATGAATGTATTGATGGGAACCTGCCTTTGCGCCTAATTCTTGATATTGATGTGAAGCAGAAGCCTGATTCCACGAATCCTAAACTCCCTTCCTTAGATAGATATAAAATTTCTCATAATGATTTATTATCCAGAATCTTAATTGCCTGCGCTGATATCTTATACTTTGATTTAAAACATATCATAATATTAGATGCATTTACTTTGGCCAGTTCGTCTAATTCTGATAAATGTAGCTGGCATATTATATATTCTGATACCTGCTTTATTGACTATAGAAATCTCAGGGATTTTGTAAAAAAAGTTGCTGATAGAGTTGGGAAACTATACTTCGAATTTATTGACCTTGGGCTTTATAAATCACATTTTAGTTTTTAGCTTCTTAGATCAGTAAAGGAAGATAGAGTTAAAAGACCTGCGATTTCTTCAGTTAAGAAAGGATATCACAAGCTAGAAGATTATTTAGTTCAACCTAAACCAGATTATTCCAAAATCTGACCACAAACCTTTTCTCCTGAAAAGCTGAAAAAAGAAGAGTTTCAACCTATCGAAGATAAAACTTCTTTAAGCAAGGGAGCTAGTCAAGTTATCGCAAAATATGGATGGTTTGAGATTGGTAACATTAGAAAGGGATTTGTCAATTTTCAAGCTCGGTCATTGGAAGCATGTCCTATTTGTAATATCAAACACGAAAGAGATCAGTTATATGGCTTTCTTCTAAAAGATGAACGCTTTATACTTAAATGCTATCGGCAGAAACAATATAAACCTGATCATAGAGGATTGGCATTTAAAGGAGCATCAGATATAATCAAGCTAAAAGAAATACCTAAACAAAAAATTGTTGATAGAATGGCCAATGCCATATCAAATCCACTTCCACTTCCTGAACTATCTGGAAGAGTTATTAATGTAGAGGAAATGAAAGATTTCCTAGAAGCTTATCCCAATTTCTCGAGTAAAGAATCCAGTATAACTCTGATTCGCTCCCCTATGATGACAAGAAAAACAAAAGAGTTAAAAAAATATCTCAATTCCTTAATCAGGAGTAAAGCTAGTTTGCCCTGCATTCTCTGGATTTCTTACTGAAAAACTCTTAGTAATGAATTGCAGGGTAAAATTAATGATCTTAAATTATCCAAGCTCAGAATCTGTAATTATTAAGAAGAACAAAACTTATCCGTAGATAAGTGGGATATTATTATAGTTCAAGTTGAAAGTCTTTCTCATATAGAATTCTCAGCACGTCCGATTGTAGCTATTTTAGACGAAACTAATGCAATTAATCGCTAAATGAGTAGTGGTGCAAATGCATAAGAATCTGAGAATGTGATGCGTGACATACTAAAAACAGCTCAGCACGTACTTGCAATGGATGCCTTCAGAAACGAATTGACTTTAACTTTTCTTAAAACTTATCACGATGAAAATATTAGAGTGATTAATAATAAATTTCAGCCTCTTGTAGGTAAAACCGTTGAGTATCTTTATGATCCAAATAGTGGAGCTGAAGCTATGCGAATAGGATGTGAACTTTACAGCAGGGTAAGCGCATGGCATTCATTTTAACTAGTTGTAATATGGCCTAAGCATTGGTAGAAAAAGTCTCTAAATTGCAAAGGCCAGATAATTCCCTTATCAGAGCCCGTGCTTATTATAGTGATATAGACGGAAAACAATGAAAAAAGGACTTTTCAGATATAAATACTGCTTGGGGTGAACTTGATTGCATAGCCTATACAAGTACAGTAGAAGCAGGCATATTCTTTGAAAAGACTGATTACTTTGATGCAGTTATAGGCATTACAAATATTGTAACTCCAGTTAATGTTGAAGCCTTCATCTAAATGATATTTCAAATTCGTGATTGTAAGAGACGTATACTATCTCTCTATTATTAAAAAAATTCTAATAAGCTTTTTTGCCCACCAGATTATAAAAATATTCATGCTGAACTCGAGAGTGCTCGGCCTAATGATTTGCCTATAGCAATAAAAGGACATCACGAATGGGATAAAAATATTGTATTATATAAACTTGATCAGTCACCTGCCGTAATATTATACCTTGAAGTTGAACATCAGAAATGTTTTTCTGTAAAAAATTTCATTGAGATATCATGCAGTCTTATAGCTAGTACAGGTGCTTCTCTTCAGCTAATAAAAATGAATGAGAGCTGAGAAGTTATAGAAAATCGTAAAAAAGTCCGTAATAAGGTTAGGATTGGAGCATTAGTTATCAAAGAAGCAGATTTTAGCACAGTTGCTACTTCCCGAAATCTTGATTCTGAAGAAGCTGAAATTCTTAAGTTTGATCAAAAACGTTCTATTGCAGATACTATGACACTTAAATGTTTCTATATGTGGAATCTTTATAGCGGTAAAGATATGAGTACCAAAGATTGGGATAATCTTTGCAATAAGAAATTCATAGAACGTTTTAGTCCACCTGAACCTCAGAAACATTTTCTGTGCTTATCTTACTTTCAGAAGCAAGGTAGCGATGAAGATAGTGCAATAGAAAGTTTGGTTGCCAAAGACTTTATGCAATGGGAGGATACTTGTTATAAAGTTAAAGAGAATTTAGAAAAATCAGTAGCAGAGGACTTGCATAAAACTTATTCAGCTAATCATTGGAAAGTTATATAAGAACTTTTTAAGATATTGGGTTTTACCGGTATAGATGATAAGCGTATTCTTTCTGGTAGTATGGTATTAAAAGCGTTTACGCAATTCTGTGAAAGATTTATAGAAATCTGAAGTCAGTCTTTATTACTCTTTGGTTTTAAGTCCCGTGCAAAAGAAAAGCCAAATCTTAATTCAGTTATAAAAGCAATTAATGCAATTATTAGCAATTATTGTGGATATACTATAAAAAGTGAGCAGAAATTAATTGGTCCTAAGGAACAGCGAATCTGGGAGCGTTCATATCAAATTAATCGTTAATCATATAATGGCCTTAGTTTTAGAGATAAAAACACACCAGAGCTTTCACTATATAGGCTAAAGGCAGATAATGAGATCCAGAAACTCTTTGAATCTATAGGGTAGGAAAAATAATACTTCAGCCCTTTCTTAAAGTATAGCTTCTGTAGGAGATAATCTAACTATTTTGCAAAAAATTTTCTGGAATTATGGTAAGGAAGTAGCGGAAAGCTTTCTCTCCTAAAGGTCTTTGATCAAAGTATTTTTTTTGCCTTCACGCCAGATAATATTATAAATTTCACTATGTATTCTACAGATTCTGATCTTGGAATAGGTTAGCTCATTACAGATAAGACATATTTTATTAAGACGGACTTTATAGTGTCTGGCACATCCTGAAGCATGCCAGCATCCTTTTTCACAAATCGAACCATCTTTCTTGATGTATTGACAGGATAGACGATCCATACGAAGTTATTTTGATATTAATATTCTTAAAACTTTGTCTTCACTTTTATTATAAATATTTAAAAATGTGTCACATACCTTTCACGTTTAATGCTGACCAAAACTAGTCCCTTTAGGACTGCATGAGTTATATTATTATTTTTTCTTTCTTTCAACCCTCTGCTATATGGTATCCCGAAATCTATAATTGAGGAAATTTTTCGAATTGAATTTTTTCTCACATAATATAATTAGATAACAGTTACTATTGACATAGTTACTAAAGCAACCGCTCCAAAGACTCGAAAACCCAAAACTAATAATTATACTGTCATCTTAGACCAGTTCTTAAAAAAATATAACTTGACGGCTGACTCTACCTCAAAACAATTAAGTGAATATGCTTCTGAACTGAATGCTTTACTTTCTGATTGGATGGCCCACAGGTATGTTAAAGTTGTCCTTGTCAGAGCTACTGATAACAGACGTTCATTTAGTAAAAAGAAAATAGAGGCTTTTCTACCAGATAAGAGAAAAAAAACCTTACTATAAAAGGAAGGACGGAATATTGTGCTAAGACCAGTAATTTTGTAGACATTATCGCTAATCATTGGGCAGTGGGTCTAAAAAATAAAGATGAAAAGGAGATCATTACCGGTGTCTCATGTCAGTCAACATTCCATGTAAAGTTAGCAGAAGGTGGTGTAGATCCTGCAATTATTGAAGAATTTGCCAAAGACAAGGATCTTATCCAAGATTCTAATAAAATTTAAAAAGAATGAACCAAAAAGCGAATGGCTAATTCAGACAGAATTCCCATATATTTCTCCTTAACAAATGTGAGTAAAAGGATTCAGAACATAGATATTTCCAAAATTCCTACTAGAGAGAATCTCGTGGATGCGATAGTGATATTGAGTATGAGACCTGCGGAAGTAAGATCTCTTCAGATCAATTACTATAAACTGGACTCTTCGAACATTCTATCATGATATAAAGAGGGCTATTCTTGGTACTGTACAGGCTATTTAAAGAGCAGAGGAGAAAAGAAGAAGAATCCTAATCTTCGGCCATTTCTTTCTATGGAGAAGAATCCAGAACGTGCCAGGGAATTACTCACCTAGATTTGAGATGCAATTAAGGCTAAAAAGTTACGTGATCTCGTCTTTACTAAAAGTGAAACATGTAATGCTTGGCCATTTAACGAATTCTTGAAGCAAGAACCTTATAGAACTATACCTAAAAAATTAAGAGATTATGGAAGTAAATACGCTTCTAGAATTCATGGTGGTAAGAATCTAACTTCCCAGCATCTTAAATTGCTTTCGAGAATCGCATTAAGGCAAGAATCTGACCATTTTGATGCAGGTGATAATTATGTTATGGGTGATACTGAGTCAGAAGATGATAGTCCTGAATCTGACCATGAATCTGATCATGAATTTGGTTCTGTTCCTGAGGCAAATGGTTTAAAACCCCAACCTGACCCTCAAAAGTCTCAGACAATAGAAATGGATTCCATATTAGCTGAAATTGATACAATGTTAGCTAAAATTTAGAAATAAATTCCTCACTTATAGCTTTGATACTGCGGGAGATAAGCCAGTGTTTAATGAAATATTTTTTAGAGTTGATATATAAAAATAATTGGAAAGCTTTTTTTCTTCGATCAAAGATCTTCAGGAGGGATTGCTATATTTGTTTCAGTGGCTTTTATGTTTTGTGACGATCATAGCCTTAACTGGAAGTATAGTAGTCTTTTTTTATGACATATGTTTGAAAAGGGTCATAACATAAAGATAAGGTGAGATAGTCTTTTTATCTGCTATGGTAAGATCGAACAATACTAATTAATTGGTATTATACATATCTTTTCATCATTAATCCTGATTTATTCATGATCATATTCAGAAAAAGAAAAAATAAACACTGTTGAGGATATCAAGGAGTCTCTTATGAATTTTGAACGTGATATAACTAAAATACACCAAAATCTTAAAAGTATTTGTCGGGAATCTATTTTTTATATGATGCTATATCATTTTCCAAATCAACTGAGCCCAGTTCATCTGAAGAAATAGAGGAGGGGTTTCAGAGAGACCAGGTAGATGAATGCTATCAACCTAAAAAATACAAAGGTCAAGCACAGGCGAAGATCCCAGATCATAGAATAGATTAATTGAATCAGACAAACTATCAGGTATAGCTAAAAAATCAAGAAATAATTAGCGCAAAAGCGCAGGTAAGTTCACTACTAATCTCACGCAGTACTTGCCACTATGCAATCCTGTCAAATATGAGCATACATATGACAAAGCAATGAGTTTTATCACTATCAAGAATATAAGATAGGATAGAGTTATAGGCATGTTCGATTATCCTGAATTAAGTGAATATCTAGAGTCAGGTGCTCATCATTAATATTATTTTTTTTGATTAAAGATATAGTCTCATATAGAAAAGTATAGGATTTAATAGCAATTTGCATAATATGAAGCGTCAAGCTGAAAGAAGCTTAGATGACATTATAGAAGATGTGAATAAAAATATTAAAAAAGTATTTTTGGCAGGAGTTGCGCCTGAATTTTGACAAGAAGCATATATAATTGGTCTTAAATTAACATTGGATAGATTGGCACAGGAGCTAAAGTTTACGCAAAAAGATAATTGTTCTTCTAAGCCAGCCAGCCCGAAGCAGTGATCTATCAGTGAATTAGGCTCAGCTAATTTTATTTTTTGTTTAAAGATACAACATATAAAATAGAATATTTAGCCAGAGGTGCTTCGCATGATACATTCAAGTATTTTTAATTTACTGAAACTATTAGAGCAGATTCTATATTTTTTATTGATAAATAAATCCTTTCACCCTGCTCTATTTGTTAGCCGGCTTTGGTACAGATGTGGCACCCCTATCCTATGGAGGCGTATTGAGCTAAAGGGGAAAGACTTATATTCTAGGCAATCTCTTCCAAATGATTATAATTACCTTGCAAAAGATCACCCTTGATTAAATAAATTTATAAGGATAGAATGTGCAAAGGATCTCTCTCAATTGAAAAAATTCATAAAGTTAGTACGTAAGAAGCAAAAGCCAGTTTATTGTTCAAATGTAACTCATCTCGAAATATCATACTACCATTCACTTTCAGATAAAAAAATCATAAGCATTATATATTCATGCCTAAATATAGTCTATTTGAGTTTTATAAATAGCATAGGATTTAGTAATAGAGCATTAGAACTGATAGCGGATTCATACTCAAATATGAAGTATCTCAATCTGTATGATAATCAGTCAGGTGACTTTAGGAGCTTTCATGCTCGAGAAGTGGATGATGGAGATTTATGGTGAATCGCAAAGTCATGTCATAAATTAGAATATTTAAATATTACCTATCACACAGAGATTACTGAACATTCAATTTGTGGTATTATTCGTTCCTCTCTAAAGCTCTAACATCTTGACATTACCTTTTGTGAAATTATTTCTGATATGACTATCGAAGAAGTTGCTAGATCTTATCTTAATCTAAAATATCTTAATTTAAGAGGGTGTTATAATATTAGCAAAAAAGCCATAGATCAGCTTGTTTCACTTAATCCAAATATTCATATTGAGAATTACGTGAACACTTTATTGCCCCCTGATCTTATTGGAGTGGTTATAAACTATCTTATACAGAACAACGTTACTAGTAGACAGACTCTAGCCCAGGGTCTTCAGAATTTAATTCTATCTCAGATGCGCTGGTAATATAGAACTGGTAAAAGAATATTAGCCTCAGAATGGTGGTACTCTACTGATCTAACTAATCCAAGGCAATGATCATTAGTTTGGAAGATTTTTTTGCATCTAGATATGCTTTGTGTGACAAAAAAATATAGATTAGCTTACCTGTTTTAGACATGGGCACTGTCCGGTGCTAGATGGATTTTTAACGAATATTTCGTGCAATTGTTGAGAAGAGACCTTCAGAAATAATAGAAGCCCTTCTCTGGTAGAATAAAACATTTTTACTCCCTATCGATGAATTTCTGTATTAGCATACTTGGAATATCTTCTAAGAGACTGTAAAACTCCTCAAACTTTTGGAGATATACTCTTGCATTTTTATCAGCCTCTTCCGCCATTTCTTGATTAGTGTAGCCAATAATGTTAAGTTTTTCCTGAATTGCAATTATATCCTCTTCTAAATATAAAAGCAAGTTAAATATTTCCCCGTATGAAATATCGCTAGAAGCTTTATAGTTCTCAAGTTCTACCTCTAAAATAGGATTGTCTTCGATATTGAGTTCTTCCTGTATTGGTATCATATATCCCACTAAATCTAACAACAACTCATATGAATCGGCAAGTGTTATATCTTTCCTGCTTTGACGCACTGCCTCTCGGTTTGCTTTAGTATTAATACCAAGTTTTTTCTGAATAGCAATTATATCTTTCTTTTTATATAAAAACACTTCATATAATTGATCAAGAGATTCTTTCGTAAGAGTATTATTATTCACCATGATTGCTAATAGTAAAGTAATATATTTAATGTGAAAAATTTTACCGAAGATGCCTATAACCAAGTCTGAAATACTGATCGTTAATCTGGGATAGTGATCATCAGCTCAGAAGAATTTGCTAAGCTACAGATTGTATATTACTGACCTTATTTTTTCTGATTGAAAATCTCCAAATCATATAAAATGTATACAGCTAATTTACTTGATCAGCTTATACCAGAATTAATACCCTTTATTCTAAAGAATTTATCGATACAGGATCTTAAAAAATGTTATACTATAAATAATATATGGAAAGATGAGGTACTTCGAGAAATTTGCAAAAGATTAATAGTGGATTGTACATTCATTTGAGTTAAAGCAACTGTTAAAGTACTTATTGATTCCAAATCTTATCATGATAGCATTAGTAAGGCGCTTATCAAAAAAATGGATTTATATATTTCTAGAGAATATGGGTCAAGATATCCTGCAGTAAGAGACCTTGGCATTGGCGCAACAAATGCTGGCAAGAAGGTGATGAAAAGAGGATGGGTTGATAGAGAAGAAGTTTTAGTCGCTTTGCTAAATATCTTTGATGAGATAGTACCTCCTTCATATTTGGGAATAGATACAGTAAATTTTGTAGTTGTTGACAAACCTAAATATGATTTGGTTTTAGAAAGTGTATGACTAATATATACAGGATATGCTATTGATAGACATCAAAACCCACCATGATACGTTAATAAACCTAAAGAGATCGAAGAACAAGAAAGGGGAAAAAGTCAATATCGCTATAGAAAAAATCTTTGGAAATTACTTCTTTCATTGCATACATTTTATGAATTATTATTTCCTGAATTTATTGCAACAGATTCAGATGGAGAAGTCATATTGACCAAATTTTTCAAATGTTTTCATATATATATGAAAAGAAATATTAATCTAAGTGAGTATTATGATTCAGAATACACTAAAACGGAGTCATCTAACTCTGAGACTAATTCTTCTGATCCTGAAACTAGTTCAGAGGATGATATGCCTCATCTAATAATCTATAGTCAGGCTTTTTATTCTAATCCCACATTAAATGAAATTTTTGGTCAGATAGATATTAACAATTTGGATTTTAACGCAGAATGTTCTACCAATCTAACTAGTCCAGAGCTGTGATTTTCAGCTCAGAAGATTTTTGCTGGGCTACAGATTGTGCAACAAAAATAGGCTGATCACATATTAGGTCTTGTACAACATATTAATTTTTGCATATATATTCAAAAAAACATATTAACCTTTATTCTTTATTTTCCCCTAACCAAACATAAGGAAAATGTGAAAGAAGGTCTAGTTGCTACACAGGACTACCGTAAAAGTAGATATTGATAGTAAAAGCATATGTTATGAAAGGCTGAGGGAGTCACAATTTTGAGATTGTTAAGCATAAAGCTAACTATATGTCTTGCAGGGTAGATTTACATATGAAAAGGTATGAGGATTCTATTTGCATGTGCCTTCATGGAACTCTTGGTATCAGACGATAATACTAATTACACCTTATACTTCCTTAACTTCAGCTTGGCGCTCTTTTTCTCAGCAAGATATAAAGCATGTAGAAGTATGTGGAAGTTCAGCCAACCTTTTCGCAAAACATTTCCAGAGAAAATAACGTAAAATAAGGTATGTGCTGTATATGTTAGATGTTATGTATATATGGGAGGGTCCCTCTGGGACTGAGCGAGATTTTCTCATTATGATTTCTTACATTTAGGAAATAAAAATGACTTACAAGAGTATTATCAATCTTAAGTGTTGCCTCCAGAATGGTAAGGATGAAATGTTACATAATCTCACCCTGCAAAGAAGATAAGGTCGCTATGTTCGAATTTGCTGTTAAAACTCTATTAGCAAATTAAGGTTACCAATCTCTTTCCCTCAACTTCAATCTCTACATAAATGATCCTAAGGAAAATAAACTCATGGAATCAACTGAAGAGATCTCTAAATATTTTGATAAGCCTCTCGTTCTAAATCAAATTCACATTCTCATAAAACCTAAGAATAATTAGTATTTTTTATTCATATTATGCTATGTAATAGTCTTTATGTATTGTAAGCTGACTTCTGGCAACTATTTTATTTTATAAATAAAGTATTATATTATCGAACGTATATGATAAACGGGTCATGTGTAATGATACAGGACTATAAATCTAACATTTTTATCTGAATTAGTCTATATAAAAAACGTCAGGTGATAAGTGAGAAAAGTCTTCACAGTTAGAGAGGCACAGTGATTAGGTGATTGTTGCACCTATGATGCAATGTGACCGATCATACAGCAGGCTTGTGAAACAGAATAATTTCTCTGCCTCAACCAATATTCAAGGTAAGTATATCCTAAAGTTGGTCTGTTATGGATATTATAGAGGAAGTATGAGCTTCGTTATCAGCATGACTGTTATTAGTATTACATTGAGCAATTATAAAATAATGAAACAGTAAAGGTCAAAGGCTATTAAGGGATTAGAAGCGATTCACAAGCATGGCATCCTCCACAATGACATTCGGAAAGAAAACATCTTAATTAATGATAATGGCAATATTTACCTGATTGACTTCGGGATGGCAAGTTGGGAAAACCCAAAAAAGAAGAGAAAACTTTTTGAGGAGGAATACCTTAAATACACTAACTTTCTAGATAGATACAATGTGTAAGAATTTATTATTACCAAATTCCTGTATTGTGATTTCTTGTAATTCTAGTTTCCTATCATTAATAAATATGTACTTTATAACAGACATTTCGTAAAGAATGCAGGGTGAATTTCTAAGTCACGTAAATATCAGGTGGTTAGTTAATCCGTAAGATAGTCATTAGATTAAAAAAAAAATAGTTGTATATCACGGACACAGTCCTAAACATTTGTATTTATTTTTGCATGTATTAATAAAAAATTTCAACCGTAAGTCCCGGTCAAAAAACACATTTTTTTATTTTGAATACTTATATACATTGTATTAATTATATATAGATCATGTCATCTGAGCTTGAATCATTGAAACAGCATATCACTGAACTTGAGGCTGAGAATGTTAAGATTATAGCTGATTATGAGACTGAGATTGCTGTGCTTAAGGAGGAGAATGCTAAGATTTCTGAACATAAAAAGGAGAATTCTGATCTTAGAATGAAGTTCGCTAACTTTAATACTAAGAGAGCTGAACTTAAACGTAGGATTGCTGAGACTCTAAGATCGACTGAGAAAGAGAGAACGAGGTGTGTTGCTGAAGAATACTAAACTCAAGGCTAGAATTAAGGAGTTGGAATCTGAGTTTAGAGATAGACTCACGAAAGTGGAACAGAAGCAAATACTAAATGATAATACCCCTAATGATAATACTCCTAACAAAAACTCATCTAACTTTGTTTTAGCACCTTCGGCTAATTCAGGTATGATCCATTATGAAAAACCATTAGAGGAGAAAGAAATGGATAGTTTCTTGCTTGAGACTCATAAGAAAATTGTTAGTAGTGAAATAAAGCAACGCAATAAGAAAAAGAAACTTAGCAAAGCAGAGCAAGCATCTCTTAACCAAGATTAAGAATCTGACACTGAGTGCTCTACTTCTGAAAAGATACCGGAGGTATCGAATCCCGTAACTAAAATTTTAGCCAGGACTTCTGGCCAAAATAGCCATAGGAAGAAAGGTGCAGAAAACATCATACAATTGATAGCTGATGGTATTAAAGATGATGCCCAATCGAGCGACAAAACCATTCCTTGCGATGTGATTTCAATTGAAAGCCTTAACCAAAATTCATCTACAGATTCATTGCTTTCTCTAGCACAATTATTCGATAAAGCAGATGATATTGAATATGGCGTAATTCATGCTAATCAGGAAGAGATTCTGCGCTGGTATTATTATGGAAAGGAATTTTTAACCCAGGTTACTGTGATTGTATAAGATGGAAAAGGAAAAATAGGCGAAAAAAAGGCAAAGGGAATAATCTATGATAAAATGTTGGAACACCTATCTATGTTGTGAAAGCAATGATCTGAAGATACAGGATTACGTCTTTCAGAAATCTCCCGTAAAAACTTATAAAGGAAAACTCAGAAAGCTGTAAAGATATATAAAATATTTGAAAAGGTAGGCGTAGAGAATATTAAGTATATTACTACATATAGTGCGAACTCTATTTCTGAGTCGACTAATGATAAAGTTCAAGATATTATAGAGGCTTCAAAAAGGCAGGATAATTTATCTGAGCATATTAATAACGATAACACTGATGTGAAAGAAGTACTAACCAATATAGTTAGGATTTCAGCTGGGGGTTCCAGTCAAAATCATGTAACCAAAAATCCTGAAACCAAAGAAAGATTTATAAATGCTTCACTGACTTTGGAATCAACTGAGGTTAATACATCAGCAAATGTATTATCTGCATCTCAATCTAAGCCTGATCATTCCTATTTTTACAACAAGATATTGGATCAATATCCTAATCTATATAGAAAATGTAGTATTGAAAATTTTGACTATTATGGGATTACTGATAAAACAACATGCTGGGACTATATCTGCCCATTATGCAAATTAGGTCATGATGATGAAGAAATAGAAGATAGGTATAAAGCAGGATCTTACTTTATTAAATGTGAACAGCGTGAAATTGAGATAGTTGCATAGTCTCATTGCTTTACAATAGTCTGGGAATTTTAATCTTTTTTTTCGAATGAATAGGTCTATATGAGAAAAAGGATTTAAATTGTTTGCAGACATATAAAAAGGAAAATGACTAAGTCTGATAAAATACTAACCCCCGAATATCTAGACTGGCATGCCAAATTAAGTAGGTTACCAAGCATTTTGACGGATAAGATTCGTTTCAAATTATACAAAAGATATAAAAAACAAACTGGAAATGAGCTATGACAATTATCAGAAGCTGTGATAAATATATTAGCAGAACCAGTCCCTTGCCCTGAGCGCTTTCAGCTGGAACTACCTTAAGCCTCTGATTTCAAGCCTATCACCTTCGAAGCCAAACCTGATCCAGAATCAATTATCCAGTCAGTCTTAAAGCATTTCCCATACTTGAAATTCTAAAATAGTTTCAGGGGGATTGATAATTATGATTTTACAACACCTCAGCTGTAGAGCTCACCATGCTCTATTTGTAATGGAAAATATGGGAATTATAGATTACATAGCTCATGGTATCACAAAAATGGGAATCAACTCTCTTATGATCCTGAATTAGCGAAGTTATATTCTCAAGATAAGTTGGAATATTGTCTTACCTGCAACACTTTAAGCAATAAACTCAAGTTCGCAATTGTAGTATAGTTCGATCATGTACTCATGTAAGAGATTATTACTGAAATGCACAGTACAATAAGAATAGGAGCTGTATGATGTAAGATTATCTGGATTCTATTACCAGCACAAAAGTCCTTTTTTCAAGAGGTGTGTTACATATCTACTATTTTGGTACCCCCTTAATCTATATATAAGTCGTCTCTACAGGTGTAGCATGATGGAAGTTTATGTTTATTGATTGATTATAAAATAGAACAAATCGAACATGATTGGCTAATTTATATCATATTATATAAATTTATTAGTAACGGTAATACAAAATCGATACAATATAAAAATTTTATTTCTCGTTACAAAAAAAAAATTTTTTTAAATAATATATTTTTCATATCCTAACAGACCATTTAAAACTTTTAGATCAAGTTAAATCGAGTATTTAAAGGTAGTTTGCTTATACGTGTAAATGTAACAGAAATATATTTTTTTTGTATAATATTTTTATTT
>CAJVPP010001648.1:0-18716 GCA_910592005.1 Funneliformis mosseae | reverse complement strand
ATCTAATCTATATTATCTTTATCAAAAAGTTTAGTAATGAAATTTTTAAACCTTTGCTTAAAGAAGACCATTGAAAGAAAAGGTTATAATAGGCAAAAAAAAAACATAAAATTTTGATTGGAATCAAATTATTTTTATAGATGAAAGTATATTTCAATTATATTTATTAAAAAAAAGATTTGGCAGTTTTCTGGTAAAAAAAAAGTATTTTGTTAAACATCTACTAAAAGTTCATGTTTAGAGATATTTTTCTGCTTTTAGATTTGGTAAATTATTTTGCTTTCAGAGAAATCTTAATGCTGAATTTATGTGTACTATTTATGGGCAAGGTCTTTTGACTTTCACTTCTAAACTTTTTGATAAAGATAATATAGATTAGATTTTGTAAGAAGATAATGATCAAAGCATTGATCAAAAATCATGAAAAAATAGAAGGAAGAAAATGGCATTGAGGTATTTTCTTGGCCATCAATATCTTTAGACCAAAATCCTATAGAAAATATTTGAAGGTTAATAAAAATTAATATACAAAAAAAAAATTTGATCAATTAGAGGGTTAAAGAAAAAACTTACAAAAGAATGAATCTAATTATTATCTGTACTTGCCGTGAATTTGGTAGTTAGCATGAAAAGGCGTATAACTGCACTTATAGAGTCAGATGGTGACTATATAATATATTAATTTTAGTTAGTTGATTATGTATTTTTTAAATAAAAAAAAAATTTTAAATTTACTTACTTGTAGCCAGAGTTAGAGACAGTCAGATACTTATGACGACTATTGTATTTTTATATATTAAATACTATTACTTTTAAACAGTATTTATATTAATTCAAAAATATGTCTTAACAATATAAATATCTTATAATTTTATTAAAAAAGAAATTATAATATTTGAATTACACTATAGTATATTTGTACAAAATTAGTGATTTTAAAAAGCGTTAAAAAATAAAAAATATATTAAACCCATTCTACCTAACAATTAATTGTACCTTATTTTATTATCTTTATATGTATATTTTCTGTGAGTTTAATGAAGAAAATTAATTATTTCAATTGTTTAAAATACTATAAATTTATTTAAACTAGGATTTATTTGTATATAAGAGAAAAGTATTGAAATTTCATCATTTATTTCTATAGTAATAATTATCTTATTTCAAGAAATTTTTGGAAAAAAACTGAATATTCTAGACTAACAATAATAGGATTTTATAATGAACAAATTGTAAGAAGTTAATATAAAATATAATATTTTTTTTCTAATATATATAAAATTACAATCATTTTTAGTTATAATATCAAATATTGATTATTTAAAAAATAATAGATGTCATAATATAGAAAAATAATTTTAAGAAAAATATTCTTTTATTTTATAATAAATTAAAAATAATATATGTATACTTAAAATTTATATTAAGAATCAAAGATAGTAGCTTAATTTAAAAATAAAATTCTAAATGATATATAAAAAAAAAGTAGTATTAATAAAAAATTTAATAAAATTAATTTATTTGGAATAATATATCTATTTATACAGTGTGTATAGCCTAGTTCCAACAAATGCATTTTTAAGCGACCAAAATTCAAAATATCGATTTTTTATCATGTGATCTATAATCTTGCAATATTATTGGTTCATACATATACATGTGATAACATCACAGATCATAAGTACCGTAGTTTATTATATTATGATTAGTTTATCATAAAGTTTAATATATTCAATACAAAATAAAATGAACAAATAATTTCTTAATAATACATTTTTATTGTAATACATTTCTATTGTGATATATTTCTTTATAATACACTTGTGATTTTATTTCTGTTTGTTACATTATTAAACAATAGAAAAATCATCTAATTGTGATTATCCTTTTGAGATACCAAAAAACCTATTGAAGAGATTGATAAGGAGTTGGTTGATGAGACTAATATAGAAGAGTTAGATGATAAAAATAAAACTAATATGGAAGAATCGGATAATAAGGATGAAACTAATATAGAAGAGTTAGACGATGAGATTGAGGATTGTAATTGGTATAATAATATTCAAACTGCTTTTGATAACCTAATATTAGATCTCAATAAAGAAAAAGTTAATAGTGAGGTTTGGGTACGCTTAAATGGCATTCAACTTTACCTTCAACTTATAAAATCCAACAATTCAAAAATAGATGCAAGTGAGATTGTTGCTAATGCAGCAGGAAAAAGAGTATACCATGCCAGATGCATTCGTTCATGGGCAAACGATTATGTAATGATATATAAAATTCCTTATTCTCGTCGAGAACATCATGCCAAAACTTGGAGTTTTCTTTGGAATGAAGACATTCTTCTACAAGTAACATCATATATTCGAGAATATAAATAGGATGTTACTTCACAAACATTAATGGCACAAATGAATGAGATTATTTTACCAGGAATTGGATTTGCATCACCACCAACTATTCATCTTAATACTGCAAGAAGCTATTTAAATAAACTTGAATATGTATATACTAAGGTGAAGAAAGAAATATATATGGATAGGCATGAAAGAGAAGATGTGGTAGCTTATCAAAAAATCTTTTTAGAACAAATGAACCAGCTTGAGGATAGAATGCCCATTTTTTCTGGAAACAATTTAGAAGAAATAATGTAGCTGGATAGAAATATACAATCACTTATCCTTGTCACACATGATGAATGTATCTTTTCAGCTTATGATGGAAGTCGAAGTCTTTGGATTCCAAATGGAGAACAACCATTACGAAAAAAAGGTAATGGATGTTCAATCCATGTCAGTAAATTTTTGATTGATGTTTGTGATTGACTTATATTTCCAGATAATATGCAAACATCAAATGATTCTCTTAAAGAAGCCTGTGTAATTACATCCTGTGTAATTACATATCCAGGAAAAAATAATGATGGATGGTAAAAAGCTGAGGACTTAATAAAACAGATGGTTGAACATGCTATACCTATATTTGAAGCACGTTTTCTAGGATGCTAAGCCTTATTTGCATTTGATAATGCATCAAGTCATGCTGCTTTTTCAGCTGATGCACTTATTGCTAAACGTATGAATCTCAATCCTGGTGGGAAGCAACCAAAGATGCATAATATATCTTTTGGTGAAGGAATTTAGCAAGACATGATCTTTCCAATAGATTATCATATTCCTAAATTGTGTAGACAACCGAAAGGATTAAAACAGGTTCTAATTGAAAAGGAATTGTAACCAAATGAGGGATTAAAGTTAGAAGAAGCATGAAAAGTGATGGGTCAACAACCAGATTTTTTAGCATAAAAGGGACAATTAGAAGAAGTCATTACTGCAGCTAGGCATCAAATAATATTTTACCCTAAGTTTCATTGCGAGCTCAATTATATTGAAAACTTTTGGGGTGCAGCCAAAAAATATAGTCGATCACATTGTGATTATTCATGAATAGGATTACAAAAAACTGTTTTATTAGCTCTTAATTCTGTCTCACTTACAACTATTCATCGGTATGCAAGAAAGGTATTTCGCTATATAGATGTATACTGAAAAGGTTTAACAAGTCAGGCAGCAGAATTCGCAGTTAAAAGTACCATTCACATCGTTGGGTTTCCGATTCAGTTTTACAATCAATTGATATTAATAATTAGTTTCGTTTGGGACAAGTTATAAGCAAAAAGAAAGAAAAAATTTAGTGATTTTATGAATACATATCAGTAATACATAGCAATTAATAAAATACTTAATAAACAACAGATACGTATCATTTCCATTAAATATGTTCCTAACTCCATGATTCTCTTGTTGGTTAAGACAATCAATTTAATTCAGCATGATAAATTCATTGATATCAGTTTTTAAAATCAAATTAAATAAATTGTCAGAAAGTTAAAAACATATAAATAAATAATCTATAATTGTTTACTTATATGACCTTGAACATTTAAAGAACTTGATTGATCTACTTTCTTTAGGAGTTCCTGCATGTTGTTGTTCAATTAAACTTATAAGTTCTTTTGGTCTAGCACTAAGTATTATTGCAATTTCGTTTCCATTTTTGTAAAACTTGAAAATTGGCCTAAATAATATATACATAACTGTATCAGCGTAAAGATGCCAATTTGGATAAGGTCAATTTACATTGAATTAACTCCCTCTTTACTAAGACTTCCCTGACTTGGTCAACATCGAACTAAAAAAAAAAAATTTGGTTAAAAATCTGGTTAAAAATTAAGATACATATAGAATTCAAATTAGATCCCGCAATAATTCGACTTGAACAATTTCTTACTTTTGCAAAGTTAATATATCTAAATTGCATACTTAATTTTTGAAAAAGTGGCGTGATCGCATGATCCATACAGCGTGAAAATCGACAACTGTCTGTAAATATGAAATAAGAATTAATGTATTAAAAATGCAACGAATGTAATAATATTATAATATAGTAACATACTAACTTTTGTGATGCAATAAGTTCATTGAACTCAGTCAAGTTAGTAACAGTTTTAAAGTAAGACATTATTCTAAAACTTTGCAACAGTTCTTATCCTAAATTTTGTATGTTTTAAAAAATTGTGAAACAAAATAGGAGATAATGTTGTTTTATTTCCACCAGTATCACAAAAATGCAAATTATCTAATCAATTTTAAAAATTTTTATTACGTAAATCACGTGTAGAATGGTTAAAATCGCTGATTTAATAGTAAAATATTTCAATTTTAAATTGCTACTACTCTATCAAAAATAACTTTATAGAAAATCTAAAATCGTAGTTTTGTTTAGCTTGAGCTTCTCTATCATTTTACGATTCTATTTGATGTTTATCATTTTTTTTGAATGAGAAGTAGCAATTTGAATTTTATTAAATTTATATGTTGGGACTAGGCTGTATGCACTGTATAAACTATTTTATAAAATCCACCTAAAAATAATATCTATATATGTATAGAAAATGAATGAAACAATTTTGAAATTTTACAGCAAGTATTTGATCGTTATATAAAATTTAAAAAGATTGGAATTAGCAAAAGTTTATTTATTGATTAATTATCTTAAGAAAGTATAATTATTCAAATTCCAAAAGCATTATAAAATATTTAACTGTTGATTATAAAATTTTATTATAAAGAATTATGTGCATAGAATGCTATACTTATAATTACTAGTTAATTACATTTTTTTTTTTAATTTTACTTAAAAAACATCATAAAATTTATTAATTTTTTAATAACATATTTAAAAATATTTAAAAATAATTAAAACTGATTTTACTTTATAAATAAAATTGATTACAGATTTGTAGGAAAAATAATTAAAGAGATAATATAAAAAATAATAGTTTATTTGATTTATTTATAATACTTTACATTTTTCTAAATAAATCTTTTTATTTTATCTTATTTATCTTTTTCTTTTGTAAAAATATATAATAATTTTATTTTTTTTTTTATATTAATCTTTTTTTCTAATAAAATTATTTCTTTTTTTTTAATAAGAAAATAAAAAAATTTTCTGACTTTTATAAATTAATAATAAAAATTTTAATAATATATATATTTAATTATAAAATTTAGTAATAAGAAAATTTAACTATTAAAACTTTTTTTTTTGATTTATTATTTTAATTTGATATAATAATTATATAAATTTTAAAACAAATTTATAATTATTATTAATCTTAAAAATTAATTAATTTAAAAATAATATGTAATTAATAATATAAATGAAAAAGAAACATTTAATATTAATTTTTAAATAAATATATCTTTAAAATTATATATATAACTTAAAATGTAATATATTTTCTATCTTATTATTCTTTTCTTAATAAATAAATATAAATAATTTAATATTATTCCCCTTTACGGATGATTTTAGTATTTTATTTATAACTTTTAAACATTTTTTACATTAAAGATTTTTTAATGAAAAATCAATTTCATCAAAAAATCATAAAAATCCTGTTGTTAAAGGATAAAAACAAATTTTCTATAGTATATCCGAATTACAACAAAATATATGCATATAATATATAATATAATGTATATAGCGAATAAATTTCTATTTTCTAACATAAAAAAAGTGATATGATATAAATCACAATTGCGGGATGCAAATGAAAAAAAATGCATATCAATATAAAAAAAATAAATTTAATAATAAATTTCTTAGAATTTCTGCTCATTCAATAAAAAAAAATAAAATAAAAAAATAAAAAATGATTAGAACATTTGTTAAGATTAAAAAAATCTTTTTTTTTTTTTTATTGATAACGAGCTGTATAAAAAAATTACTTACCCAATTCTTATCTACTTCCATAGCCCACTTAAATTTGTCGCGTAGGCTTCTATTGAAGATTTTGTCAATCGGAACTTCGTATTTATAACACCAAGCAGCCGAAATACGAGGATCAATATAGTTAATCTTCGAAGTTCCTAATGCAGTAGTCTTGTTTTCTTCCTTTTCGACCTTGGTGAGATTGGTTGCCTTAATTTTTTCATTGATTTTTTCAATTTGACTTTCAACTTTATCAACTGTTTGATTTTTCTTCACATCGATTTTACCCGTCTTGCGTTCTTTAGTTAATTGCTTCGTTTTATCCTCGGCATCCTTGAGTTGAGCATTTAATTCACTTTCAGGTAATGATTTCTTGCCCTCCTCTGTGCGTTTCTCATTATCTTTTTCAAATTTTTTACGAATTCTTTCCTTGTCCTTTTCCTCCAAGTGTTTCTCGTACTCTTCACACCACTCTTCGCCTAAATCCGACTCCGGCTCATCAAGTTCAGGTCTTTTCCTTTTCAACTTAGGATCCAATGTCAACAAAGTTTTCTTAAGTCTCATCTTTTGATATTTAAGAGCGCGTATCTAGTATAATAGAAATAAATAACGTAAAAGGTCAACAACTTTTCAAAAAAATAAAAATATAATAACGTACAAGGTTAATAAAAAAACTTCTTTTTACCTTATCTTCAATTCTATTCATTTGATTATCGAAAGTTTTACTCACTGTACGTTGATGATTACATAGGATAGCCACTTCACGGTTTGCCCGATTATACGCCAAGATCTTTTCGATAACAGTTCCATCAACTGGAGTATTTTTGAGTTGTTCTTGAAAGGTATACGAAGCATTATAAGTACGAAACACTTTCGCAGTTAAACCTTCCATATATGAAGAAAGGTGTTTGTTTAATTCTTGTGTCTAAATGACGTGGAACGACAAAAAGCCATTAATACAAAAAAAAAAAATCTTATGAGACGACGTAAATTAATAATATACTTACTGTTACTCTGTCAAACAGTTGATCTTTTTCGGTTTCACTGTTCCTTCTAAAAATCCTAAGATTTTTATAGACTTGAAGATCCACCGTTACAGTATTCTGATATCGTATTGAATCTTTACCCAGAAAGTCAAAATGCACTATATTTGGAGGCTCAAGTTTTATATGTTCAAAACGAAGTGAGCAACAGCCTACCGTATCGGCTTCTTCGCCTTCTTTTTTCTCGTTTCCAGCTCTAAGTGCTAGACGGTCAATAAAATACATTGCAGTAGCACGTTGACGTGTTGCAGTTGTTTTGCTCTTCATATCTCTATTATAATCTTGACGAATTTTTGCAACAATGTCCTTTAAACAATTAATTAGATTGTATTTCATATTAATGAGGCTATCTTTTAAAAACATGTGCACAAGAAAAAGGAAGTGTGTAATCACCTTAAGCTCGCGAGCCTTTTCAAATTTCTTAAAATCACTCTGACCTTTTAGTGAACTGTTTGCGGCTAAAAATACATATTTAATATTTTCGTTAACATTTTCTTTCCATGTTGCAAGCCAAGTTACTGTGTTATCGTGGATAACTTTATTCCAACTATGACCAGCTGGAGGCTCGGGAACTTTTACATCTTTGCCAATATTAATAGTTACTTGTTCTGGCTGAACTCGAAGCTAATCAAAAAAATTCGTGATACGATTAATATAAAAAATATCATTAAATAGAGCAAGGATATAATTACCTTCAATGAACCTGTCTTTGGATGTTTACCACGACCACGGAATAACCCGGGAGGTTCAATTCGGAAATTTCCAACTTTTTGTTTACGACCATCAAGATAACAAAAGCCATATTTCTCTTCCAACTGAAGTTTCTCTTCTTTTAGTTTTTGCTTATCCTCCTTTGTCATGGCTTTTCGTTTCTCTTTCTCACGTTCAAGATGATCGAAGATTGGCGCAAAGTCACATTTTTCGAAACTCTCAATGGAAGGATTCTGCAAATAAAAGTACTCGTTAATAATAAAGAATTTTTTAAGGCAATTTAAAAATAATTTTTATTTGTATCAAAAAAAAAAAAAAAAAAAAAAAAAAAAAAGGAATAAATTACCTTGCTGGACTTTGCCAAAATTGTCTTAAAATCTCTGAAAAAATTTTCATTGAACGTTGGATTTTCGACGTGTTCGGTTTTTATGACAGCTGCATAAAAAGTTGCGACTTCCTCGGCTTCGGGTTCAAGGTAAATTTCTTTGCCTTTAGATAAAAGTTGAAAAGGTTAGATCTGCAAAAAGTCGTGTCATCATAAAAGAATGAAATTCTTACCATTGTATTTCATTTTGATATTATGTGGAACATAATCGGGAGGGAAATATACTCCGTTATGTTCCAAAGTTTTCCATTTGACGGTACCATCACCTTTGGCATTTTCGGCTTCCCACCAACGATATTCCTCATCATCGTCATCATCATCTGATTCTTCGTTTACCGTCCTTTGTTTACCTTTCTTTTTTTGCGACATTTCCTCTTCTGTAGTTGCAGAATCTTCTTTCTTTCTTTTTCTTTGAGGACTAGCCTTTTTTACCGCACTTTTGGTAGCAGATTTTACCGGAACTTTTTTCTCACTTTTCTCGTCAAACTCAGAGTCAGAATCATTACGTTTTCGCTTAGCTTTAGTATCATTGGCCTGTGATTAAGAATAATTGAATTATTATCATTATATTTAAAATATAATATCATTCAAGGTAAATTAGTTAAATGTTACCTTTTGGGTCTTACTTGCTTGTTTGACTTGTCCCTTGGTTGTAGTAGCTCTTGTAGTTCTTTTACTAGGGGTCACTGACTGCTTTCCTTTATTCACTCTTTTTCCAAGAGGTACATCACTTTCGGAGTCGGAAGGTTCTACTTTAACTTTAACTGCTTGCTTTTTACCATTTATTTTCACCAAATTTTTAACAATTGGAACACTTTCACTTTCTGATTCAGCGTCTTTCGTTTCAACTTTAGTTTCTGTTTTAATTGCCTTTTTTTGTGTGACTTTGGAATCCCCTTCAGAATCAGAATCCGGTCGCTTTCTCTTTGCTTTTTTACTGTTCACAGCCTATTTATCATAAAAGAAAGGTAACAGGAAATTTTTTATTTCTTTTTTTTTTTAAAAAAAAAAAAATAAAAATAAAAATAAAAATAAAAAAAATGTGGAAGTATTTTTAAGTTAATTAAATATATATATACCGGTTCTTCTTTCTTAACGGGTAGTATTGTTTGTTTCGAAGAGGAGGTAGAAGCCTTTGGGAGTTTCCCCTTATCCGGCAAAGAATTGACCGTAGATTTAATGTCCTTGGCGGCTACTCTCTTGGAAATTGGCACGTCACTCTCGGACTCCTCCGATTCAATTATTATTTTTTTCTTTGGCCTGCGTCTTACCGGTTGATCTTCAAAGTCGTTTGAGTCTTCCTGTTTTATAGTTACATCTTTGGCTTGACCATTGCTTTTCTCGGTAAGCTTAACACCTCTTGTAGCAGGGGCTTTTCTACCATTTGTTTTGTTCATCCTCATTTAATTATATAAAAGAAGTATAAAGTAAAGGATCAAAAAGAAGTGCGTGTAAGAAATTTGGTAGTCGTATTTGTTTTCTCTTAATTACGAATGGTGAGTGGTTTAGAAAAAAAATTTTTTTTTTTTTTCTTTTTTTTTTTTTTTAGAACACGACCAAGAATTCTTAAACGCTGTTTATATTGTTGTAACCCCTGGATGAGATTGATGAAGACTCAGTTTTTTTTTTTCGTTTTTTTTTTTTTTTTTTCCTTAATTTGACAGCAACTAAATACCCCTACTACAACGTTTCGTTACACAGCTAGTGGCTTTGATTGATTATACATGATTGGATAGATTGAGTTTCTGGAAAAGAATCCGGACTGCAACTGAAAAAGTTCTTTTTTAATTGAAAAAGAGAAAAAATTTTTTATTTATGGTAATTTCATTACATTAAATTTCAGATATCCATCTATTGCTCGGTGACGTAAGTATAAATAATCATACAAGTAATTAGGCGCAGCAAACGGACCAGTACACGAGACTTTTGTTGGTAGGTACACAATCTTGACCTTCAAAGGTCTCATAATGGTTTTAAATGATTTTGATAAAGTGCATAATATCCGTGCTGTCGTGATTTAATCTTATTATGTACTAGTGTATCAATCATTGTGATATTGTAATGGCGTGGTGCGACCATTCTATAAACCTGTTTAGAACCAGACTTCCTAAACTTGGCATGGGCTGACAGATGTTTCGTAGATGATAAAAACGATTCGCGCCCTCTGAATTTTTTTTTTATTTTTGTCAGCTGATAATTCCATTTTGTCTACACTTCACATGAGAATGAATACTTTGTATTAATTATTCTACAAAATGTCTTGTTTATTTTATTTCATTATTCATTAGTTTAACAATTAAGAAAGGAAATTTATTATTAAATGTATGGAAATTTAATAATATTTCTAATTTTAAACGTTGTGCAACAATTAAATATTATTCTGCCAAGAAAATAGCAAATTAGCCTGGTTGCATATGCATATTCTTACCGGAATTATGAATCTCGTGATTTAGAGATAATTTCGGCAGAGGTTACGAATTCTATTTAAGGATTTCTCGGTCCTTTTTTCTTTTTTAAAAAAAAAGGTTCCAATTTCTGATTATCTTTTCAGATTTTAATCCGACAAAACTCACGTGATTGGTCACGTAATCCCAATTTTAATTCTTTCAAAGTTGTATCTCCACAAGAAGTATTTTTATGGGATAAAAAATTACTGATAATCATTCATTAAAAATTTTCATTTTATAAGTTCATCTTACTTGATCAATTTTTATAAAATGAATGTCCTCTTTTTCCATTATTAAATTTTTTTTTTTTTTTTTTTTTGATTTTCAAGTAAAAAAAAAAAATTAATAAATGTATATCTTCCTTTTTCTTTTCCCTTTTTTTTTTTTAAAAAAAAATATAAATAAATAAAAAAACTCCGAAAAGTTCTGTCGATCAAAGGCATTCTTTGATAAGTTACCCGATTTATACGATTATATTATGATCAGCGAAAGGGAAATTAAGTTCGGGAGTCCTTACTATTTTAATGACAGTAGAAATCGGATTCAACCGTTTAGGCTTAGATCATTATCACATATAAAGGAACTTATTCAACGTTTTTCATGATTAGTGAGACACTTGACAAAGTAAATCTGGTTAACCAAATGATAGTATTTGACGAAAATAAAAAATCCCCCTCCTCCCCCCCTTCCTTGTAAATCAAAAAATCAATAATAATTCGTAAACATTGCGATTACCACGTAACTGGAATATAGACAACATTTCTTAGTTTCGGAGGTTCTTCCAAAAACACCAGTAAGAAAATTGCTCCAATTTGTTTCATAGCCGCAGCACACATATATAAAATATATATTTATACTTTAAACCGAAACTTTAATTGAATTTATGTTGTACAACAGCGTCAACAGCAACCTTAACCGTGAAATGTTTTAGTAAAAAATAATAATCTGAAAATTTTCCTTTCCCAGAAACAACACCCTTTTCTTTAACAAGAAAAAAAAAATATTTATATATATATATATCCCTCGATATATTATAACTACGATATATATACGCTATTGCGAATCAAAAGTTTTATCACCGAATAAAACTTCTTTTTGTTCTAGAACAGACTTTATATAGTCAATATGCCTGACGATGTTTCTTTCAAAAGACAACGCGTTTCTAAAGCTTGCGATTCTTGCCGTCGTAAGAAAGTGAAGGTAAATCGACAACTTAATCTATAAACTTATGAACCATTCCAGGCACTTATCTATTCATATTCCGTTAATTCTGTTATCAAACCTCTTTTTAACCAAAATTATTACTTGATATCTTTAATTGTACATTTTTAGTGTGATGGTATTCAACCAGCTTGTGGTAATTGTACAGCTTTTAGCTTGGACTGTACATATAATGACACGACAAAGAAGAGGTTGGTGATTTTGAAAATAAATTTTTAATTATAATCATCTAGTATAATTATTTGGAAATATCAAAAATTTTCTGCACGATCTATTTCCAATTAAAAACATTTATTATGTTTATCTTATTAGAGGACCTCCAAAAGGTTACATCGAAGCTATTGAGACTCGATTGCATAGAATGGAATCCCTTTTGGGTGGACTGGTTCATAGTAGTGATCCTAGAGCTGAAGCTGTTTTGGCCGAATTAATGCAAGATGACTTACGTTCTCAACATAAAGCTGGAAAAATTGATTTCACAAATCATCATAATATAATATCAGTCAGTACTTCTAATGATGGTTCACAACTTGAACATAAACCTATTATTGATTCATCTAATCAAAGTTCTCCAGATAGAAAAGATAGTCCGATGATGGATGATTTAAACGACGTTATGGGTATCCTTAGTATTGATGAAAACAATCAAGTTAGATATCATGGAAGGAGTAGTGGACTTTATCTTTTAAAGAAAAGTGACAAGTACAATAATGGTATTTTATCAATCAAAAATCGTTCAAACTGGGGTCATACCGGAAAGGTGATTGCTTCTGCTCAGAATTTCGACTTGTTAAAACGTCCGGAATTGACAGAATTACCTTCACAAGACATATCCGATCATTTGTTGGAACTTTACTTCACTCATGTTCACCCGCTATTACCTTTTGTTTACAAGCCACGCTTTTTTGATCAGCTAAAAGATAAAGATCACTTACCTCATCTCTTGCTGAATGCGATTTACTCATTTGCTGCTTTATTCTCGGATAGACTTGATATTCGAAGAGATCCCGAAGATCATACCACAGCCGGTGAAATTTACTTTGATCGTGCAAAGTCATTGCTAGATAACGATTATGATAAAGCACGCGTATCTACTATTCAGGCTTTGTTGATTTTATCATTACGAGAATATGGTGTTGGTAAAGTCACAAGAGCTTGGCTTTGGTCTGGTATGGCTGCTCGTATGGCTCAGGATTTAGGGATGCATCGTAATAACGAGAAATGGCATCCAATTAATTTGTCTCGTGAAGAACGTGAAGAACAGAAACGAGTATTTTGGGCCTGTTTCGTACTTGATAGGTAGTTAAGATATTTTAATTACTGAAATTTATTTATTTCAAAGCGGTACTATATTCAATCTTATAAATTTGATAATTTATTTAGGATACCAAGTGCTCACTTAGGTCGACCATTAGCTATTGATGAAAAGGATGTTGATGCAGCACATCCTTCAGAGGAAGAAGATGATGAACATGAGTCACTTCCATTCAAAATGGAACATGTAACAGCTTCATCAACTTCTTCTCCAATATCATCAAGCTGTAGTTTAATGGGATCACCGGCGTCATCAAATAATTCACATCAATCTGCTAAAGATCCAAATTGTCAATCACATGCTGTATCTCGGTTTAATCATTTACTTAAACTTTGTGAAATCATGGGTCGAGTCATACAAAACGTATATGCTATTAGAAGCACACATGTTTCTATGACAACGGATACTGTCCTTTCTATCTTGGATTCTTCTCTTACTTCATGGTTTATATCTTTGCCTCCACATTTACAATACAATCCTTCTTCAGATAACCCTTCGGACGCCCCCACACTTGTTCTTCATATTATATATTATTCCGCTTTAATATTATTACATCAACCTTATTCGGTAGGACAACAATCATCGTATAACATTTGCTCTCAAGCCGCGAACGCTATCACTGAAATAGCAGATACGTTAATGAAACGTAATATATTGAGGCATACATTAAATGTTATTGTTTATTGTGTTTTCATATCAGGTGTTATTCACACATATATTGCCGCACAAGAAGACACTTCGGTTTCTCATCCAGCAAAGGTGAATCTTGCTAAATCGATAAAGATATTAAATGAGTTAAAAAAGTTTTGGCCAACAGCAAACAAATATGTAGACCTTTTACACGGATTAGTAGATTTAAAAGACGTACAACTAGATTCTTCACCAAGTTTGAAGAGCAATATAAGTACAGACGGAGCTCGTTTATCGAGAAAGCGTGTTAATTCTTCCAATAATATTCAATCTCCTCCACCTGTGGGAGTTGTTGATAGACATGTGAGGCAGGCTCGATATCGTGCACAACACAGCCAACCTACGCAATCAAATAATGAAAATAATGCTTCTGTAGCATCACATAATTTTAATACAGTTCCTTCTTCGTTAAATCCGTCTGCGGCCTATCAACGGTTGCCATCAGTATTAAGTTTTAAAAATGCGTCAATAACATCACAACCTACCCAATTTAATTCTCCAACATTTACTCAACAACAGCCAACAAGGCAACAGTTAAGGCATGATTTACCCGAGTCAGCACAAATGTTTAATAATACGCTTGGATTTAGATACATGGCATCAAACGCGAATGAACCACAAAGTCAACCAGCGATCGGTGATACGGATCCCTATGCTGCTCCCGGTATGGCAACGAATCATAGTGTCGGAAATAGTGCATTTGAATCATTAAATTCTGGATTTTGGGGTATCCCTCACAATGCAGATTTAGATGAATGGTCATCGTTTATTGGTTCGCAACAACTACAATCACAATTCGCTTCCCCACCAACATTACCATCTCAATCTGCACATTTACCGATTTCAAGAGGTGGAGTTCCTTCGGTTCCTTCATCCACGACTGGCGCGTCTTCATTACAACACCATCAACAACAACAGGTACTTATTCATAATGATGGAAATGATGTTAATATGTTTGCTGATAATCATACTTTGACATCTGGCTCTGCTGGAATGAATAATAATGGTGGAGGCAAGCGAGCTAGCACAACATTTAATAATTCTAGTAGTGGTGGAAATAGTAGTGGCACAGATAATTCAACAGTACCTTTAGCATATTATTAATTGATACAACAAAGGACTCTGAGCGAATAGGCGAAATTAAGCATTTAGCCTATAAGAATTTATTCAATTTTTTCATGAGCTTTGGGGGGTTTTTAAAAAAAAAAAACGTTTAAATATTTATTTCTATGGGAAGAAAGAGATTGATAAATCGAGCTGGTGTTTTTGGGTTAGAAATATGATTAAAGAAATGAGATTTTAAATATCGTTAATAATAAACCAAGATCACTAATATCTTGATTGGATTTTATTTTTATCAGTTTTAAAGAAAGATTATGGAATGTTGTGATTGATAAGATTTATATTTCAATAGTTTTTTTTTGAACAATAATTTAAAAAATAAGAAATAGGATTGTAAAAACTTTAGGAAATATAATTTATTTAGAATTCAGATTTATATTTATCCATTACTTATTCTTGTATTTATATTTTTTTTTTTTTTATTTTAGTTAAAAAATTTCATTATTTGTGTATTAATAATATTTAAGGGGTTTCTATTTGTTAAAAAAATTTTTCTTTCTAGGTTTATTTTTTTATTTATTTTTTTTTTTTATTGTATATTTTTTGTTTTTTTTTTTTATATATAAATATTCAAAAAAAAAAAAAAAAAAAAAATCTTAAAATCAATTTATAATGATTTAAAATATTATAGTATTAAATTAATAAATAGAAATTAAAATATGTATAAATTTTATATACCGGTATATAAAATAATTTTTACTAATGTACCCGTATTATGTGACATATATTGGTCATTTGTGTCACACTCCTCATTCTTTAGTTTTTACTATTTATTTCAGGAACTTTGAATTTTTTCGGTGAAAAATTCTTGTTTGTCACACATTATCTGTCACTTGGTCGTCATACATATAATTTCATGGTAAAAGTAATGTTAATGCCGGCTATATCACGTGATCCGTATATAATACAGCCGTGTACAAATAGAAATTGCCTTATTTTTATATATTTATTTATATATTATAATTAAGAGTAAATTTATTCATCGCGGGGGGATACTCCTTATACATCGCCTTTATATATATACCTAACCCTAACCCTAACCCTAAGCTAAGCCATATGACACTAACATATGTGACAAATAGGGTTTCACATATGAAAAAATTTCTTTGTCCCCAGAATATATATGAAAAATGAAAAAGGGATGGGGTGTGACACAGGTGACAAAAAGGAAGCAATGATATCGCGCCTGCAATGAATAAATTTACTCTATAATTAATATATATATATCTTTATAAAATTATAATAATATTCATATATTTGAACCTTTATTACCACAAGATGCTCTTTATAGTAATTCTCTTATCGAATATTATAATTGTATGATATATAATATAATATAAAATATACTGATTATTTTTATCATTACTAATTTTTTTTTAAAATCTTTTTATTTTAATTAAACTATTGCAATTAAAATACTAAGTATATCAAAAAATTAAATCTATTATGTTAAATTTAAACATTTTATAACAGGTATTCCATAACATTTAAATAAATTTTTAATTAAATTTGAATCAACAGATCTCATATAATTTTTATTTATTCAGCTAATTTTAAATATAATGGTTTTTTAATATGATTTGAAGGTGTAGTTTCATAAATTTTCTCTATTTGCAAGTTGTCTAAATAAAAAAAGGTAAAATTTAGCAAAATTATATTAAAACCTTATTAAAAAATCTGTGAAATTCTGAAAAAGATAAAACTATATCAAAGCTTATAAAAATGCGAAACTATATCAAAACCTTAGTAAAAATTAGCAAAATTATAGTTTAGATACTTTGTCAAATCCAAAATGAGTTTAAACAAGTAATCTTATACATGAACCTTTAAAATTAATCTTATTAGTATATATATATATAATATAAAAAATTATCTATATCTTAATTTAAAACTCTTATTAATTGCAATATCTAATGAATGTTAAACTATCAGAAATAATTGTTATATTTATATTTTTTATAGTAAATTAATTTTTAACTAAATCAAATATATGACTTATAACTTTATGATTTAAAAAATTTAGACATGATTTTGTCATATGCTAATACTAATATTTTTATATATTGTAAAAATTTGATTAAAACAAAAAGCAAAGACTAAAAAATAAATTATATAAAATCAACTGGAATGTATAATCAGCAAAAAATACAGATTAACATAATAATATTAATCCTATTATATATTTTGAATATGTCTTAAAAAAGGATTTATAAATTTGTTATAATGAAATAAAATATTATATCTAATATTATTAAGAATGTAGATCAGCTCAAAGATGCTTTAAATAATAGACTGTAAATTATTGCCTTTAAGAATATTATATTTAGCAAAGGTATTTAAAAGATAGTTATTAATAAGTTTAACTAAAATCTTTCTTAAACATTCTAAAAGAGTATATGATTAAGGTTGAATTCTCATAACTTAAATTTTGAAATATAATAGATAAAAATTAAATTCTATTCATATGAAGTCAAATTTTTGAAAGACAATAAAAAGTAATCTTTTAAAAATATATAATAATAAAAAGACTTAGGTATTTTAATATTTTATTTGATATTTTTGATAGACCAAAAGCTTTGTTATTAGGTAATGATCTAATAATACTTGTCTATTCATTTTCTATATAAGGAAATCCTAAATAATTAGGTTAAATATTTTTAAGTAGTATATAAGTATTCTTACAAAAATCTGATATAGCGAGATTAGAATATCTAAAACTAAACTATTTATTAAAAGTATTAAAAAGTTTTTCTTTTAATATTAATAAGGTTTATTAATAATTCTTTTTCTAAATTATTATTGTTAATGTAACTGTCTAATAAAATGTTAGAATAAGATTAATATAGGAAAGAATCAAATATAATTAATTGATTGAAAGTAAAATTATTATATTTTCTATTAATAGCTTTTTAGATCAATTACTCTTTATGTTATCTTCTTGAATTTTATAGTAATTAAGAATGAAAAAATAAAAATATAATCAATTGTAAAGTAAATAAAACTTTATATATATGTAAATCCTTAGCATATATAGATAATTGAACAAAATTTTAAGTATTAATAAAATGATAATTAGTGATATATTTGATGAATAATTTTGTATGTAAAGGTTTATGACTTTTGTATATATCAGTATTAAAATTCTCTAAATAATAATATAAAAATTCATAGAAGTAGTTTTTCTATAAAAATATGAATTTGTTAAAATAGTTTTTAAATAAAAAAATTTATCAAAATTAGATAAATACAGTCAACTTTTTTTACAACAAATTTTTATATAACAAATTTTACAATACAATAGATTTTCAGTGTCAGACAGATTTTTAAATATAAAAAAATCTTACTATATCAAATTTAGTAATTAAAAATTCATATTATGTTTAACAAATTAAAGTTAGAAAATTTATATATAAAATAACTCTTTTTATAATGAATTTTCTCTATAACGAATTTTTTTTTGATACAATGAAGTTTTGCTTAAAATGAATTTTACTAGATTT
>CAJVPP010001647.1:0-18717 GCA_910592005.1 Funneliformis mosseae | reverse complement strand
AGCTGATTTCTGAGCTAAGGCATCTCTTATTTTCGATACCTCATCTTCATCTATTTCGTCTTCATCCTCTTCGTCCAGGTCGTCTTCATCCGCCACACCAGCATCTGCTTTATCATCACCACTCATTCCATTATGTTTTGCTTTATTAGCATCTTTTAACTTTTTTAAGACTTCCAGCATAACTTCAGGTGATGGTTGGTATATATCTTCATAATTTATAAAACGTGTACAGAGGCTGACAATACTATTCAGATAATAACTAATATCGATCTTTTTACCAAGCTGTCTGGCTACTTCTGGGTACTCCATTTTATCACCTACCTTCTGTGATAAATCATTCTCAACTACAACAAATTCAAACCGCTCGCCTGGTTCTGGGATTTCATAAAGATAAGGCTCAGGTGTTAGGCCCTTTTTTATGAGCCGTTTGACGTCTGCTTCTTCACGAGTATGTCTATCTCGCATTCATGACATAAAGCGCTGGATAGACTTATTATCTTTGTCTGGTTTCCAGACAGCAGTTTTAATTAAATCATTAAGATCTGTCTGAGAAATATCCTTTACAGATCCCCTAAGAACATCCTTTATGATTTGATGCATAGTGCGACTATTTTCCAGCCTCATAGATTCATCTATAATATGCTTTTCTATTTTGCGGAAAAGAGTAGAATGATCTCGTTTCACAATCTCAACCCCCCGAATGAAAGGCTTTTTATTAAAGTTCGGCTTACTTTCATGTAGGATACCATAGTATTTTTTCTTTCCAGTAAATACTATCGGGAATAAGATTTCTTCATATGCCATTTTAAGATAAGGGGATCCGTTATCTGCCTTGAGAAAGTCATTGACATCATCACGAAGTTTCTCTATTTCACCCATAGAGATTTCCACCATTCGAGACCAATATTCTTCTTTTGGAATCCCATTACCATAGTCATATAGCTCATCGCATTTCTGAAAACACTCCTCTGGATAGACAAGATATAAGGAACCAGTGTCTCCATATTTTATTTGGAAACCCCTGCTTTTAACGAAATCTGCAACAAGTTTGATATTTCTCCGCCCAGTAGATGTGACGCCTCCAGCAAGTGTACGCAAGAAGAAAGGGGACTTACTATTTTCAGTTATACCATAAAATGAGTTCATGTATACCTTAATTGCATTTTGTCCTGCATCTAAGCAAGAATATTCAAAACAAACTGAATCATATTCTGCCATGAATTCATGCTTTTCTTTATTAATAAAATGGTATAGATTTTTGTTAAGGCTGGCATGGTTTTTCTCCTTCGCTTTTGCTAAAACGTGCTCGATAGCTTCTGGTAGTGACAAATCTTTATCCATTAAACCTATTACCAGTTCCATGACTTCCTTTTTTTCTTTCACAGGAGCAAGACGTTTTTTTATTTCAACCTGTTTAACAGACAAATATTCCAGCACAATAGCATAGAGACCCTTTTCTTCAGGGATGTTATTATGTCTTATAGACTATGCTAGAACATCAATACCATTGAATTTGAAATTAATTTCATGAAGCGTTTTGCCACTATCTCTCAGAAACTCAGCATGTTTTCGAGATAAAATGATTTTATCGGGTAAGAGGTTGTAAGTCATAATAAGACTCAGATATAATGATCCAAAGTCTAAGCCAGTTACAGGACGTCTATTTTTGAGTCCTTTTATTAGTGGGAAGACGTAGGCACCTGGGAATGATTCTGTTTCCATTCGTTCTGAAATTGTACTGGTTAAAACCCCTTCCCGCCATGCACTAGCACTTAAAAGATTGCTCACTTTCATCCCTATTGCAAAATAATGCGCATCTGATAATGAAATAAATGCTATGTTTGCAACCTCCCTGTACTCATTAATTACATTATGCTTGACCATTAACCGCTAACAGCTAAGAGCATCGATCATGCAGTATTTGGCCACTTTATGCATCTACTCGGCTGTTGTAGCATTAGTTTCTCTCAAAGCCCTTCCATAATACTTAAACATGCGGTGAAAAGGCATGTCCATTTTACTTTCGAGCTCACATTCGTTTAGGTAGAACGCTAAACTGCTCTTTTTGGCCTTAGAATATAATTTTATAAAGCAAGGTCAGACATCAATAGCTACACATCCCGAGGTATTGAGATGCTTTGAATGAAATGGCATATCATTAACCTTTATCTTGTTATATTGGTATTGCCATTTTGTGATTTTTTCCAGGCTCAATGGCTTTAATGACATTCGATTGAACATCTTTTCGAGAACTCCTAGCTTCTTAGCTTTCTCTACAATAAATCGCCAATCATATTGAGAATCATTAAATCCTATTTGTATATCCAGGGATAATAGTTCCCGACACAAGGCGAAAGCTTTTAGCAAATTGGTTTGGGATCCACATATAATCGTGATCCAGCTAGGATCTGGTGCAGTTTCAACATCTACGAGACAGATTTGTTTTAATGGATTAGGGTCGTCTTTCCAATGAACTGACATGCAAATCATGAACACGTTAGATTCATCGCTCTGCGCAGTAGGAAATTTACCTAGTCCAAGCGAACTATATGTCTCTATGTCCTATGTGAGAACTAGAGTCCAGTCCCGTGAAAGGGCCAAAGAGAATAATGGATTATTATAATCATCCTCACTTGTTGGATTGTAATTATTCATAGAAACTTGGAAGAGATGAGTATCCCCTTGAATGTATTCGTGAAAATAATTACTTAATGTTGCCCAACTTGAAAGAGGTAATCTTTTTTCACGGGCTACTTTGCGGTAATAATATATTAGGGTTAGATCATCAGAAGCTGTACGGATACCGACTTTACGAACTGCCTTTAACGCATTATACCAGTCAAATTGATTCCAAGTAATAATACGTATATATAATTTTTTCTCTGTATGATATCCTTGAAGTGGGAAAGCACTAATATTCTCAATCCCAAATTTTGATGTACCTTTGAGAGTATTGGATAATATATTTACTAATCTGGTCTTAAATGTAGATAGTGGCATCTCTTCAGATACTTCGACATCAAAGAAGGGCTTAATGCCTGTAATTTTTACGACTGCTTTTTGTCCATTAATCAAAGTACCAGTAATACGCAAAATATAGGAGGAGATACCATTTACATATTCGGAGGTATCATCACTAACTTCAGTAGGCATGAAATGTATGGGTTACTTGCCAGATAGGCTTTGTTGAAGTATAACAGTCATCCTATTATCAAATTCTGCCACAATATCATTACGTGATAGAATACCAGTTAAGGGGTCGGCGCCGTTGTAGCGGAGGGCTGGGGCGGTTCTGAAGCGATCAGTTTGGTCGAAAATAGTTGAGGTATGCATGGTGTTAGTTCGAAAAGTTATACTATCTCTATAAATTTTGGAAATGTTTAATTAATTTTTTTCAATAGTTGCAAAAAAGAAGTGATAGCAAACTTATATGGCAAGGCGTGAAAGAAAGGCAACCAGATGTATCTGAAAAAGTGAAGCCTTCTTTGGAAATATTATATAAAAAATTGGAAGAAGGCTTCATCTCGATGGTATGTACTCAGGTATATGTGGACACTTAGTGTAGCCTTCTACGTAATCATTATATAAAATATTGGCATAAGGCTACCCTTTTCTAGATATGTACTCAGGTATATGTGGGTATAGCCTCCGCAGACTTATCCTACCTAGATATGTACCCGGGTATGATATGAAGACTTCTTCAGAAATATTGGCACTTGGCTACCCCATCACTAGTATGAATTTGGGTAAGTGGTATGTTTTCTTTGGCTCAAATATGGCTGGAAACATGCCAGAAATACAATATAAATGTGCTTAAATGTTTCAAATTTCGAGACGCGAAAATGGCATACTTATACCAGCGTAATAGTTGGGTTATAAAACAGTGCACTTCTGGCAATCAAAAGGGCCGGCCATGATAATACATTTCGCATTACCAATTCTCAAACCAACTGGAAATACAATGAATGCACTCTAATAATACAAACTTTAGGATGCAAAATTGGCATGATTATACCAGCAACTAATAGGCAATAGTTGGATTGTGAAATGGTGTACTTCTGATAATCAAATGGGTCAGGCCAAGATAATACATATTGCACTTCCAATTCTTTACTAACCAACCATTCGCCAGACTGGAGCTCGAGAGTGTTAGGAATATTTCAGAAATATATGGATACAAAAAATATGTGGCACAAATGCATATATATTGGGTTCTGGAAACATTCCCAAAACATTCCCGTCACTATCCCGTAACTATGTTCAGTGTCGTAACAGAATCACGTGACTGGCACAGTAAGGCGCAGTATAAATTCGGCCAGCACTTTGGGCATAATAATTTGGCATCCAAGCTGGCCTGAGACTGGTGAACTAATAGAAACACTCAGATTCCCTGCCAGTTCCATGACAGCTCCACAGAAGTTCCAAGACACTATCAAGTTACCATCATGGTGCCAAGCTGGATCCTCCAAATCACATGCCCTCAAGATCAGCCTGAATTATGCCATAGTGCCGGCCAAATTTAGACGCAGATTTACACCAAATTTACTGCGCCACCCGTCACTTTTTTTTACACTATTTCGGTATCTAGAAAGGCAACTAAATAGGCGCAAAGGGTAAGTACTCCAATATAGAATCCAGCACCCAATAAGGCTCAGAAGCTCAACACCTTGACATAAAACTAGGTATCCAAACAGCTACAGAGTGTCAAGAATCCCATTATATAATTTAGCATGTAAACGACTCAGAAACAAGAAGAAAATAGTGGTATTTAGATTATATAGTGGTAGTTAGATTAAATGGTGGGTGGTAGTTAGATTATATGGTGGTAAAAAAGCAGATAACAAGAAAGATTTAAAAGGAAAGCTAAAGCATAAAAAAAGATACCTAATACGTAAAATAAATAGATTATATGGTAGCAATTAGATTATATTATTTAGATTATATGGTGATAACTAGATTATATTATTTAGATCATATGGTGGTAATTAGATTATATGGTGGCATCCAGATTATATGGTAGTAATTAGATTATAAGGTGGTATCTAGATTATATGGTGGTAATTAGATTATATGGTGGTATTCAGATTATATGGTGGTAATTAGATTATATGGTGGTATTCAGATTATACAGTGGTAATATAATCTAGGGCAAGTGGGATACTACTATATGATATAATTATATCATATGGTGATATCTCACTCCTTTAGGCGTTTCGCATGAAAGGAGGTCTAGTTGCAACATAGGACCTACTGTAAAAGTAAATATTAACATCAAAAGCATATGTTGTGAAAGGTCGAGAACTTTGTATTTTCGAGATCGTCAGGCGTAAAACCAACTGTCTTTCCGGTAGATCTACATGTGAAAAGGTAAGAGGATTCCATTTACATGTACTTTCAAGAGACTCTTAGTATCATACGACAATACTAATTACGCCTTATAACTCCTTATCCTTTTCCTAGCCAGATATAAAGCATGTAGGGATATGTAGAAGTTCAGCCAAATTTCTGCAAAAAACATTCCCAGAGAAAATAACGCAAAACAAGGTATGTTTATGCCATAGATTATGTATGTATGGGAGCGAGTTTTTCTAACCATAAGTCCTTGGAAATAGGAACCAGACAATGGCCAATACTTTAACTCTTAACTGCCTTGTTATCCCTAACGCCGAGCCTGAAAGTGTAACAAGACATAGTATTACTACGCTTAAGATCTCTACCAATGAGACGGTTGATCAGTTAAGACCTATGATTAAGGAAAGGTGGCCATCATTATTTGAAAATATTCTTCCTACCAACTTTATTCTTCGCAAGATCAATTCAGGAGTAGTTATAACTATTAGCGATCAAATTAGACAATATAATAATGAGCAAGGCGACAGAGGAGAAGAAATGTTCCCATATCAATTAATTTCTAGGCATTTTCCCCAGCACCCTCCTAACGATAAATTCATATTATTGTATTCATTTGAAACATCATGTAGCGGTATATTCGCAATTTTATGTATTGTAGGCCAGCTATCAGCAACGTCTTTATTTCATAAATAAAGTATTATTATTATACTGTACATGAGAAATGGGTCATGTGTAATTATGCAATGCTTGTGTAACATAAGATCATATATTAACGCTTGCTTTTTCCCAGAAGTATTTTTTTTTTAGAAAGTAATACTATTTTTTATCAGATATCACCCGAAAAAGATCAAATTTCATATCTGTAAAATTCAAACAAAAAAAGAGGCCTTAGCCTATAGAGTATATTTTCAGAACTGTAATTTTTCTGGACACGAACGCAGTGAGTGGACGGGGACTATGTCTGAAACTAGTACACCTTATACTCCAGCTTCCACCTCTACTTCTGTCACTGGAAATGAGACAGTCACGCTGGCGGACGACATTAAAAAATATAATACGGCCAAACTTATCTCTTTTTCACGGGAACAGGACTTAGGGATTAGCGAGGAAGCTCTCAAAATGAAGATATTACTGGTCGTGCATTTCTCAAAATGACTAAGCAAGATTTTTGAGACATTGGTCCTGCGCTGGTGCTTGCGGACTTCGTTAAGGACTGTAAGGAGAAAAAAATTAAAAGCATTCTATTAGGTCGTGATCACGATCCCGTCATTCATCACCGAGTTTGATGATTAATAAGCACTGAATCAGGCATAATGAACATAGAGAATGTTATTCCAAGCGATTTAGCATGAAAAATTACATAAACAATTCGTGAACTTTTATGTTGACTTGGCGAAATAGATAATAAGGGTATATTTTTCTGTGTGAATTCTGTTCCATTTGTATTCGAACGTTGATGGCAGTGTTTGATCACGAGTTCACGACTATATTCAGAAGATATTGAGATCTTGTAGATTTTTTAGATAATTCTTCCGTTATTTGCACTTTCAATTTATTGAGATTATTGTGAACCGTTGAATCTGTTTTACGATTCTTAACGATTCAAACTTAATGAAAATTATAATAATAAATGATGGTTATTATATAGTGAATTATAGCGTATGTGATGAAATGTAAACACTTTTATCATAAAGATAATAATACATAAAATCGTAAATAAAAAATTAAATTTTTTTACTACAAGTACAAGTATATCCTACCCAGATACCCGGTGCTTGAGGAGGTACTGGGTATTTACACGTCTCCGGTAGAAAGGTTGTCAGAGAAGAATATGATGCTCCTCCGTCCCTACAGTCACAGTATAAATAACCTTTATTATAACCATAACCACAATTACCTAATTTTGTTTAGAATTAATAAAATAAATATTAGCAAAGTGAATCAATTGAATATTGTATCTTATATTTACAATTAAACTCTTCCCCAGGACATCAAATGCACATAGTATATTGTTCGCACGGAACTGACGTAGGAGGACAAACATTAGCAGATGACGTTGATATAAAGTAGATAGCAATAAGAACAAATAAAATAATTGATTTATTTCTTAATGCCATTATTCTTTCTCCGTAAAAAAAAAACTAAAAGATGATAATAGTTAAAATATTTCGTAGGATTATTAGTAAACTAGTAAACTAATACTACTTATCTTCGATAATTTGATCGTAAATTTTAACATTTATTTACAGAAAATAGCTAATTATATAGGAAAAATCAAATAAACTATATTCTAACGCCAATTGAGTTTCACAATTGTAATATTTAGAAGCCATTTATTGATTTAAAATGATTATACTAAATTATATAAATGAATGTCAATTAAAGTAATATATTCCAAAAGCTGAACTTCCCCAACCTTCCCACGTACTATCTAAAAGAAGCAGGACGTGATAATGAATGATAGAACTGATATCTTACGCCAATTGAGTTTCACAAATGTATTATTTAAACAATTTATTATTTTATTATTTTCGGATATAGTTTATTTAAGTCTTTATTTTAAATTAACTAAAAAAGAATTTTCCCTTTTTTTTTAATATTTTATCACAATATCGGTCATTTATGTTTTTTTACGAAATTCAAGATTCTGACAAGCACCTCGAGCATTGTATGGCGGAAATTTAGTCAGGTTAAAAAATTATGCGTGGATAGCTTGGAAGTCGTGGCAAATTCTTCATACCGCAATCAATATTACAAGAGATTTACAGGAAAAGAACTCAGCATGAGACCTGAATATGAAGTAATAGGTGATGAAAGCACAGGACGGGTTGACTTCGCAATCAAGGTAACCTTCTAATTGCAATTCGAAGTGAAAATAGTGCATTTTTTTTAATTCGTTTTTTTGCTAACTTATTACCACTGATCTTTGGCCACAAATTATGTGATGTAGAAAGCCGAAAACCTTATTTGTGCTACAGAGGATAAACCACAGCGAAATATAGTCGAGGGATTCGCTCAGAATATCGTCTAACTTGAAAGTTCATTCCAAACGAACAAGAGAAAATGAAAGCGGGATGATGAGGATGATTTCGATTATTTATATGGCATTGTCACTACGGCTTGCCTGCTGTACACTTCAGGGAAAATTTCACAAGGCAGTAAATTACCATTTAGCATCGAATTTTCTGAAGATGCTTTGGATAAAGAGTCTGCAGAATATTAAACTTTACATAATGGCGTGAAAAAGGTATTGGGTGTAGTAGTAGAATTATTAAAGGATAGGGCATGTGCGGAAGACGATTCTCTATCAAAGAAAAAGGCTAGAATAGAAGAATATCGTTTGAAAAAATAATTATGTATAATAGCATAGACGTCATGTATCCTGGGCTACGTCTCAAACTATGTATTTATTTTTTCATATATTAATAAAAATTTTCTTGGCAATTTTCAGCCAGGGCGCCCCGGTCAAAAAACACATATTTTTTTTTATTTTGAATGCTTATATACAGTGTATTAGTTATATATAGATCATGTCATCCAAGCTTGAATTATTGAAACAGCGTATCACTGAACTTGAGATCGAGAATGGTGAGCTCAAGACCGTAAATGCCGAAATACCCGATCTTAGAAGAAAAATCTCAGAGTTCGATGCTGAGAGCTGAGTTTAAATGCATGATTGCTGAAACTCTACGAATGACTGAGGAAGAGAGAACGAAACGTTATGCTGAAAATGCCAAACTCAGGGCCACAATCGAGGAGTTGAGAAAAAATAATACTAAAGAGAACACTGAGCTTAGAGATCGTGTCACAAAAGTGGAAGAGAAACAGACACTAAATGATAATTCTTCTAATCTCAGTTCATCTAACTTCAATTTGGTTGCAAATCAGGTACCCATGGTAACGCATCACGAGAAATTATCGGTGGATACTTCATTATCCGAAGACAAGGAAACGTATACTTTCTTGGATGAGGTGCATAAGAAAAAGGTTAGTAATGAGATTAGGCAAAGAAATCGGGAAAAGAAACTTCAAGCTCAAGAGTCTCTTCCAATAGTTTACTGTAGTAAACAGAGGCCTCAAGTTTTCGACTCGATTACTTAGCCATGCAATAGCATATCATCGGAAGTATCAGCTAATTCAGATGGCGGGGAAGTACATCCAGAAGAAAAGATATGTAGCGAACTGGATTCAAAGCGCAAGAAGGTGAAGGATGTGAATAAGCTTAAGCAAGAATTATTTGCTCCAGAGTTGGTTTCCTATAAGGAAACGCCATCAATAGAACTAAATCATGTGACCGAAATTTCCGAGACATTATGTCCCAGAAAAGTTTCCTCTGATAACAAATCTAGCATTGATGAGGCCTCACAATATCTAGCCCAGTTGTGTGATAAAGCTTTCGATGTCAAAGATAGGGCAAATCGAGCTAATCAGGAAGAAATTTTGTGCTGGTCCCTCTATGCGAAGGATTTCATAATTCAGCTCAATGGAATTATAGAAAATAGTGGAGGTAAATTTGGTGAAAAGAAGGCAAGAGGCTTACTTTATGATTTCATTACAAAACAGCTTAACTTGCTTCGTAAACAGAGATTCCAAGAAACGGGGTTACAACTTCGAGATGTATCGTGAGATAGTTTATGCAAAAAAACTCAGAGAGCTGAGAAAGTCTATAAATTTATCGAACGAGTGGGCTTAAATAAAATCAAGTATATTAAATCTTATAGTGCAACTTCTATTTCAAAGCTTACTAATGAACAAATTCAAGAGGTTATAGATTATGGAATATCTTCAGAAAAGTTACCTCTGGTAACAGATCATGTGACTGAAATTTCTGAGACATTATGTTCCAGAAAAAATTTGCCTAAGAATACTCCACCAAAAACTAAGAATAACCAAATAAGTGCACCTATTCCTTCAACTCGTAACTCTAATTCTTCAAGTAATTTCTTTGAGACCAGACTAGCACGAATGATTTCACCAGCCACACTTCAAGCAAGTGTATCACCCGTATCAATTCCTAGGACTAATTCAACTTATGACTGATCCTATTTTCACAACAAAACATTGGATCAATATCCTAATTTGTATAGAGAATTTAGTAGTGAAAATTTCGATTATTATGGCATTACTGATGAGACATCATGCCTATTATGCAAGTTAGATCATAAGGATAAAGAAAGTATAAAAGGTAGATATAAGACTGGATCCTATTTTATTAAATGTGAACAGCGCGAAATTGAGATAACTGTATAGTCTCGTTATTTTACAATACTATATTTGCTCACGCTTCATTGTGATATTTTTTTACAGGGCTGATTTATGTCAATTAAATTGATTTGCAATAATATAAAAAGGCAATATAACCAAGTCCGATAAAATATTAACTCCCAAATATCTGGATTGGTATGCCAAATTAAGTGGGTTACTAAGCATTTTGACGGATAAGATTCATTTCAACTTATACAAAAAATATAAAAAAGAAACTGGATGTGAGCCATAGCAATTATCAGAAGCCCGTCTTCTCATAAATCCGAAGCCAGAAAATAAAGTATCCTATTTATTTTCTGAGCAATGTGAAGAAAAAGAGCCTATAACTTTTGAAGTCAGACCTGATCTAGAATTAATTATCAAATCCGTCTTAGAGCACTTCCCATACTTGAAATTCGGAAATAGTTTCAGAGGGATTGATAATTATGATTTTACATCACCTCAGCTGTGGAGTTCACCATGCCCTATTTTTGATGGAAAATATGAGAATTATGGATTATATAGCTCATGGTACTGCGAAAATGGGAATCAGCTCCCTTATGATCCTGAATTAGCGAAGTTGTATTCCTAAAACAAATTGGAATATTGCCTTACATGCAACACTTCAAGTAATAAACTCAAATTCGCAATTGTAGCATAGACTGGTCATGTGGACCCGATCACCTGAAATACTCCAGTAAATTCTTGCCGAAGAATAGGGGCTATGCGACGTGTAAATCGCGATTTTTTGCGTGTATTAATAAAGTGAGTCTAACATTGAATAATTCCCATTGTGAAAAAAATAATATCAGCCATGTCAGTTAGCTGTTAGCAAGGTAATCCATCAGAGCTTGATTTATTGAAATTTCGCATTGTTTATTAAATCAAACCCGAGTTTATCATATTCGAAAAGATTTAAACCTTTCACAGGATGAGCTAGAGCATCCAATAATGCATTGTGTTCTAATACACCAAATGAATTAGATCTAGAAAATGCGATAAATAATCCATTTTTTGCTTGATCAGATATATTGAGAAGGCGCATGGTAAATAGCCTAAGAAGAATAAAACATTGACAAGCTTCCCTGTCTCGATAAAGCTTTTTTCAAGCATCTTCACCAAAATCTTTTTTATAATCCCACCCAGTATACGATTCACTAGGATACCACCAATCATCATCTTCTTCGATGTCATCATCTTCGCTGTCATCATCAAACAGCCAGAACTTATCGTCATCATCATCATGAAATAGCACCTCTGGCTCGATATCGGCGCCTAACCCAAATTTATTATTACCGTCACTAGGATCAGAAACGATTAGTAAGTTTTGTTCCATAGCTGGAGAGATATTTACTAAGATATACTTATCTTTAATTTATGTTCAAAAACCTCTTCACCTAGTTGAGCCAGAATAATTCTTTGAATCAAGCGCTAAAGCATAAGCAGTATCATGAATGTTTAGTCACAGTCCGGTAACCGCTTAGGAGAATTATTGGATGAATTGCATACTCGCATTGACTGAATTATGCGAAATCGTATATTATCTATTTCTTTTTTTTCGAATCACATGGGTGGCTTAGCTAAGCATATATCATACGCAGTAAGTAAATAAGTACGTCATCTCCGCAGTGAATAAGGGCACGATCACCTGAACGACAAATTTATATGTTTCCGCAGTGCTCCTATTTTTTGATCTAGATGTGCTATTTTCGTAATAATGGTTAATATATGCTATTTTTGTAACAATGAAGCCAGGGCCAAAATCTCATGAAATACCGTTATATTTTTGCAAATCTATGGGGAAGTAGATCTTGGGTCTAGATCAAAAAATAATTAATCCGGTAATGATGTTTGACTTTTTCTGGAAGGTTCTGACATAATACATATATTACGATCTTTGAAGCAAGTCAATCCAATATCCCTGATGTTAGAATGGGACAAGAATGGAAATTGCCTTTTAATCTACCGATTTACAGATCTAGATCCTATAAAATGTAAGGGGGATGCCTCTGGCCACATTCTATATAAAACAAATTTCCATTTACGGTCGTTAGTAGATTTGTATGGAGCACGAATAGGGGCCACCTTTTTTTTCTCATTAATTCGAAAAAAGAAATACTAGCGGGGTAAGCCTACCCACAGATCGAAAGATGATCTTAGAAAATTCCTTGGTACTTTATTAGTATTCATAATGCCAATTTCACACTATTAACGCGTCATACATTATTATTTCAACAATCAAGCATCTACGAGCAACGTAATTATGAAAAATGTAGTTATGACAAATACACATAATAATTAATAAAGCAACATGCGAAGCACCTTAACGGCCAACTTTTATTAAATCGGGTTAAATTCTCTTTTCACGTGTAGTAAGCATACAGTATAAAATAAACTTTTCTCTCAGCGCATTTACGCAAGATAACTATTACTATTAAAAAAATCAAGCGATATTATCTAAAAAACTTGATCCACCAATAAAATCTCAATAAAATTACTGCGCATCAATAGCATGTCCAGTTTAACAGAATTCAACTCTTCGGAAGCCATATCATTTTTGGCCTTATCCATCATTTTTTTGTTAGTTAGTCCAGCGATATTCGTGAGAATCGTTAACATGTATGGAAATCTAAAATAAAAGATCTCTAATGAACTTTCCGCACATGTCATCAAAATTCTCATCGATCTTGGTATACTACTGGAAATCGGAAAGAGATCACTTCATGACCAGATCTTTATTGAACTTAACGATAAATTTGACACATGTATTTTCGATATTAATTCTACTTTCACTGCGAAGCTTGACAGAATCAATAATGAACTTAATAATAAACTTAACGAAGAAGTTAATGTAGGGTTCGGCAAGATTAATACTGAACTTAATAGTAAACTTACTGCAGAAGCCAAAAAAAACAAGACACGTGATGATGACTTCAATAAGGAGACGCAGAAAATCTTTTCAATGATCAGTACTATTACTGAAAGGCTTGATAGGATCGAAGAAGCCTGTCATAATAATTTTGGAAACATTTCGTCCGAATTTACATCAATCAAAGCTTCTATTGAAATTCTTCAAAATGATTTAGCCCAACGTTATGCGATTGTCTGAAAAGTTGATTTCGATCAACAAAGCGTATCCAATGAATCTGAAACTAATGAATCTGGACTGGGAAGTTCGCTAGACTCTGCCTCAGCTTCAACTAGTTCAAGCTCTTCATCTGAAGGTTCCAATTTATCTGGAATTTTTGATATTACTGGAGACATTAAAATTCGCTTTAAACAACACTTTGATCGACTTATGAAGGCGAGGAATTATACTTTTGATGAGATGTGCTTCTCGGTAGTAGTTGATATTCGTAGTCTTGGAGGAAATATTAAGATTTCAACAGTGAAAAATTTTTATAATGGTGTTAGTGGTAGTAATGTTAGCACAATTAATCAGATAAACGCATGGGTAGCTAGTTTTAATAATAATGTAGAGTAGCGGGGAAGGAACTGCCATTATATGAGTTGGGGCTCGGCAAATTCCTCCCTTGAAACAACCTGCTACTATATTATTTTTTACTTTCATTTTTACTTAATCGGCCGGCCTTTCTTACGTATTACTTTACGAAAATATAATAAAGATTTTATTTTGAATTTTTTTAAACGTGTTTTATGTTTATATACGTTCCTGGCTTTTAATAAAAAAAATAGAATAATAAAAAAGATTTTTATTTTATTTTATGGGAGTTGCGTGAACCAAATTTTTACACTGCCCGGCAAGAACCAAGAAGCGTATGATGCGTCGCTTGTGGCTCAAAAATCCCGTGAAACCAATTCATCTAAACCCGTGACTTCAGTGACAGATTGTGTAACGACTGTGTAACGCGGGATGGGATGACAGATCCTAATCCTAATATTTTGGTAGAGCACGATAAGCGTGTGATGAGTCATTTTGCTCTTGATCTCCCCCAACATAATTTTAAGTCTTGATCTTATATGTATATTGAAGTCTTCTCGCATGTACCCGAATTCAAATATTTCAGACATTACAAACTTAACCATGACGGCAGAATCAAATTCCACTTCTATGACTTTTTATCATGAAAACGCGGTCGAAGACTGGACATATGCAAAGTTAACAGAACATTATCGTGCGAAAATGAAAGAAAATCAGAGGAAACTACTAGATTCTATAAAGAAAGATCTACAGAAGGTGGTGAGGTCGGTTTCTGAATTTGACGAGACGCGTAGACATAAGGCTCAAGAAATTCTTGACCATTGGAAGGTACTGTATGTCCCTTAAAAAGTATAAAAATAGAAAGTGGGAATAGTTTTTTTCTAGTAGGATAGAAATTTGAATAAGCCAAGAACTTAGTCCATCAGTTATGAACTCTTAGTTCGACGCTTAAGCGCAAGCTGGGTCTCTTAGCCACCAGTTATGAACTCTTAGTTCGACGCTTAGTGCAAGCTGGGTCTCTTAGCCTAAAGGATAGTTCTTAGTTTAATATTGTGGATTCTGTATATATAAAATACTTCTGGGATGAATTGTTGCGTAAATAGTTTTGATCTGAAATTTAATTTTATTATATTGATTCAATACTTTGCTTACCAAGAATTGGACCGCACAGAAAGAGAAATTGAAAAGTTCCAACCCGGCTTCCAACGTGCAACTGCAAGTGAGCTTCTAAATCTGAAATTTTATAGGGCAAAAAAAGGATCTATTAACATTTTTTCGCCGATTAGGTAAAAAAGGTAAAACAACTTAATAACTTATCTGGTTATTCTGCAACTCAAAATATCGACAATCGTCGTACAACTTCGGGAAAAAGACAACAAGGTGTTGACAATGGAGAAGAAACGGTATATTCTGAAATCCCTTCGGCCCTATCAAAAGAGGTGGGATTTTTAACCACAATTAGTTATAAGTTACGAAATTTTTTTTTAAATCCACGGATATGTTGCTTTCTTAGGGAGAATCTTTGATCTGCAGATCACCTCGAAAAAAGAAGCGTGTTTCCTATATTGAAGTGGATGAAGAAGAGAAATCTGAGATAGTGGAGAGAGTAAGTAGTACTGCTTCGCAATCAGCAGATAACAATAGAGCCGAAGGATCTACGAGTCCTAATTTTTCAAGATCACGTACGAGAAATACGTCACCATCATCAAGTTCGCAATCTTCTGAGAAAACCACAAAAGGTCCCTCCGCACCTGCATCTGATAATGAATCACACAAATCGCCTGCTGACGAACAAATCGATGAAACAATAGAAATAAGGAGTGATGATCTAGAAGAACTGGAAAATCAAATAATATTCAGTTCGTTGAATGAGGTATATAGTAGCGACTGAACTTTCAATTCTATTTATCGTATTTAAGCTATGTTTAATATTATTTTTATGTTTTAGTGGGAAGTAGGCACGGTTAACGTTTCGAGAAAATTTAAGGAGTATCAAAAACAGTTAATCGCAAGCATCAGGCAGAAAGAAACAAAACTAACATGGAACGACACATATGAACTATTGTAAATACTCCAAAAGTATCTGTTGCATTTACTTATGAAGATGTACTGAATTAATTTCTCTATTATATTTTAGGGCCTTATCGTCAATAATTGTAATGTGTTGGCCTTGTCCCTACCCCACATTCACAAGTTCTGAATGGCGACAAGTTTTTGATTCGAATCCATATAAAATCACACGACCCATTTTAACGGATTCACTCTTAAACACCTTCTATAAAGCAACCAACAATTTTTCACTTGGATTGAATCATAGCTTTACGCTAAGTGATAATAATGAATTAGGTGAAAAGGCTAGACGCATATTTAATTACATGTAAGCTATTGTATTACAGAAAATTATCAAAAAACAAATTATCTATTTGAATATTAATAAATTTTATTTCTTTTCTCTTAGTAAAGACGAGCTTCCACTGATGTCAAAACGAAAAGAAACCGAAAACAAGCACTGCGTTTATTACCTAGATCCATTCATAAAAATTATTTTTGGTGGAGAATATACACCATACACTCTAGAATTAAATAAAAGCGTAAATGGAAAACAAAGGCCAGATTTTAGCTGTGTGATTGACAACATCGCAGTATTAAATTCCGAAATTAAGCCTTTGGGGTACACTCAGTATAGGAAAGACCAAGATTTCGTAAAAGTACACCTTAAAGGAAAGAAATCAATAAACCAGTTACTAGAGAAGGGTGGACCTAATAAGTCGATTGCTTTTTTAAACATGGGTATATATCTATAATTATATACTTGCTGTTTCCACAACGTTTTATTTACAAAATTCATTTGACAATATAGGAGACACTGTAGAATCTTTTGTTATTGACTTAGCATATGACGGTCATGGCCATGTTTTAATAACAAATTAACAACTGATAAAGGATCTTTTCCGCTGATTGTATTGACATTTTCCCATTTTGTAACGATAGAGGTAAACGAAATGTTTCATTTTGATTTATTATAAAGTTTTGTTTACAAATTCCATTGCACTTTGTATTTGTAGCAACATGTTAATGAAATCATAAACGATTATGAAAATCGGCCACCACCGGGTTCTTATACACCACCTGAACAAGTTGAAAATGTGAAGTTTATTAGGAAAATGCCGACCACTCCACAGCTCAAATTATTATTGAAACAATGAGATTTTTTTTTCGCATACGATACAAAACTAGTTATTATATATTTTTTAACAACGAAATTGTTAAAGCACAATGGAAATAAAATTTGCATATATAATATGAATAACAAATAATACTTGGCATTGTTTACGAGCATATGATTTTTCTAGATACATCACATGACAATTCTTTTGGCAATGACTTTTACTTTTAACCGAATATACAATACTTATTTGTGTGGGTTGCTAAAAATCGCTTGCATAATTATGTTTGAGACAAATAGAGAAAAAACGTCAGATTATAAAAATATTTCTGTATTTTGTCAATCGCGGAAGTTACATGATTTATTATCCAGTTACTGTAATGCAATAATTTAGTGAGTGGTTTATTTTGCATATTTTTGTGATAATTCACTTCCCTTGAAACATTTCTCAGAATCAATCCATCAAATTGGTTAGACAATCATGTCCTTGAAATCTTTGATTGAGGGGTGGAATTCCAATTTTTTGCGCAATGTAATAACCTCAAGTAGCAATTCGCCAATGAAGTAGTAACGTACAGAACATCCATCCGGGCGATAAAGTCATTAAATAACTGCCCACTCACATAATTCATGGTCAGATAATATAGTTCATAATTCCTGGTAAAAACCGTTACCATTGGTAACGATCAAAGTCTTGGCATTTTTTCCCCCATATGTATGAATGGATGCAGATAAGGGTAGGGAAACGATAGGATGAGTTAAAACTTTTTCACTATCAACTATTACAGGTTTGTCTTGGGATGATATTAAATTAAATGCTTCGATAAAATACTATTACTGCGCCATATTACTGCGCCCGGACATGTGTGTCTGGATTTTTCATTTTTGTCATTATCTCCATATCGAGCTTTTCTTCCTTTTAATTCATGTAAATGCTGTATGACTGCTTATCGAATAAATAAAATCATCCAAAGGCACTCAGGTTGAGGGTAATATAAAATAATTTGCATATGCACAGCTGGTCTCAAATAAAAATGAATCTGATCGGCTGATCTCTTGTGATTTATAGAAACTTGCCAGCTCCTGGAACTCTCCTAGGAACCGGCAGGGAACTAGGGGAGATCTCATGTGATATGATATACCAAACCACTGTGTATATATAAATTTAGCTTAGCCGGCTATATATGATCCTATATAAATCCCTATAATCAAATAAAAAATGAATTTGAGTTTAGCAATATGTAGTCTCACTAAATCGGCTACAAATCGATAAAATCGCTTATAAAATTGAATCTGATATTTATTAGAGTATAATATTACTAAATCAGCTAAAAACACTATAAATCAATAAAACACTATTTTATCGCTTAAACATTTATAAAGATGGATTTAGATAGTAATGCTTACTATAAGCTTTGTTCACCTGATCCTGATCATGATGATAGATATAATAAGATAATAAAAGCAATATACCTTTTACAACATAAATATGATAATGAAACACCAGAAATGT
>CAJVPP010001646.1:0-18724 GCA_910592005.1 Funneliformis mosseae | reverse complement strand
ATCGCCGACATCATCAGGGTCACGGCTGCGCCGTGACACCTGATGATATCTCTGATTTCGCGGTAAATAACTAATACATAATACATAGATTACGAATTTTAATTGAAAAATAATCGCATTAAAAGATGAAATTGAATTAATATGGACTAACTTACCGAAATCATTGATTTTCCTATATCTATCAAGCGATTTATAAATAAAATAAACGTAAAGATGGCTAATTAGTTCGATATTTCATCATAAATTTATTCAACTGATTATGCAGTAGCGTTATTGCATCTTCGAAGTTTCAATTTAGCTCACTTTCCGCATCAAATCCTTTTTTTTTTTACCAACTTATTATTTAAATTAGAAAAATAGTAATTTCATTTATTGATAATAGATGTAATATTATCATCTTTCCAATTTTTTTTCTAAATTTCAAGTTTATTTTTTGTTTAATAAAGTTAAGGAGAAACTATGCAAAGCTCGTAAATATGAATTAAAGACCCTGTTATTTTGAATACAATCTTATAAAATTTTACTAAACACGTTATTCTTAATTCTTCATGAGATTGGGTTATGAGTCACATCATCAATCTCTTGAGATGAAAATTTCTTATCGGGATTTTCTGTATTTTATTACTACCAAATTTTTTCAGAAATTCATCTTTAACAATACAATTCAAGTTTTCAAATATACTAACCTGCTTTATGATCCGTAGCATACTGTTCTCTTAATTTATAATATTTCTTTATTCGTGCACTTATGTATGATGAAAATCCGATTATATACGCATCTCGAGTTTCTCTTTATTGTAGATATTTTTAACCTGATAACAATGACCAAGATAAGCAAAACCAGAAATCTATTTAATAATATTTTACGGTAAGAGTGGTAAATTTTACAAACCTTGCACTTGTATGTGAATTTTTCTGTTTTCTTTGTAAATAATATATCTCCCTGTTGAATATATTTCTTGTCGTATAACTGATTTTTTTTTTTAAATCTTTAAAGAAAATATTTTCAAGTTCAAACAAATAATTTGTTTAGAAACGTTTGATTTATTTTTTAAGCATTTTTTATACATTTCCAACGTTTTCACGTAATAAATAAGTAGGTCAAATTCAGATTCATTTGTAGAAAGATGAAGTTCTTAAAATGCATATGCTTTGCAATATGCTTTTACGAATAAATCTTTAATTTATATCTTTTTTTCTTATAATAAATAAATAAATTCTTTATCTAAAATATCAATTGACCAAGGATATATAATTCGCATTACTTAATTAAATTATCCTATTAACATCAATCGGTCATAAATGCTCGAAAAGTCAACTGGGCAGAATTGACAGAATTCGATCGTCACGACGTTACAGTTCTCTGGCCCATTATCACAACATTCTAAAATATAAAAATGGTTAACGGGAGGTTTAGACATGCATCGAAATCGAACCCCGTTAAAACCCATCTGTCGAAATCCCGTCGAAAAACCATCGATTTTGACAAAATGGGATTTGGGTTTCTCCCCGCAACCTTAGTTATAGTTTGAAAATAATTTATAAAAATATTTAACAGTATAGATGTTTACATAATCTACATGTGTACCAGAAATGATCTTTTCTCTATGTTCTCCTGAATTTCTATTGCTAAAACAACGTCATATGGACTTTTTAGTCAAAATTTTTTTTATTGGCTCACTCTGCTGATCATGGTCATGTGAACAAAACTAGCTTAATAACTAAAATTGCTCAAAATTTGTAGATTTCCCCCTTTTTCTATTGACCGCCTCCCATATTCTTCATCTTTAACATAAAGAGAGGACATCCACTTGATATCTTCCATAAATGTACCATCACTGTAAACATTACTAATCTCTTTGTAATTACTCCAAAGAATTTTGACGGATAGTTGCTACTTCAATTCTTTTGATAATCGAAAGTCGGATAGTCTTTAATACCTTTGATGAAATAATACATTACCAGAATGCAAATACATGTATAATAGAAAAATTATAAACAAAAACCATTCAGAATAAAATAATATATTATGCAAGGTTACAAACCACGATGCAAAACATCTTCATGCAAACACGATATAGCACTAGCCTATTGGAATGTCAAACCATAATCCCACAAAAGCGGATAACGTTGATATGAAAATCAACTATTCTTTGATGTTCCGGCTAATTTAGTGTAGTATTTCTTGAATATTGAAATATTCAAAGTGTTATAATTTGTTTCTAAAATATATTTCAATGCACTTTGTAAAATCATTGTAACGTTAATAAAATTTCTAAGCCACCTGTCATTTAAAGGTTGTCCTTTGTATCGGCTGGAATATAGAAACTTCAAAGGAATTAAATAAGATAAAACATCACAGAAATTTATGAAAATTTAATTACTTTTTAAAAAATGGAAAGATTTAATATTAGAAATTTTATCAAATCTTTGGTATCGCAGTTTTTTACAAAATTATTATGAGAACGGACCACAGAATATTTATTATGTAAATGTATCTCCAAATATATAAGAGACAAAGAAAGTTGCCTGACAAAACCCTGAGGTTTCGAGAATGTCATGAAAGTTTCGACGGATGGCAAAATTTTCGAAATCAATGAAATCTGAAATTATTCCCTGCAACCTTAGATACAAAACAATTTCTGGTTGAATGTTGAAAGAAAACCATCTAGTTAATCAATATAAGCATGATGATTAAGTATAATGCAAAAACAAAATGCACGACTTTAAAATAGAATTCATAATAACAATGCTTAGATATATAATAATCTTTAGTTGCAATTTTAGATTGAATAAGTTTGCGGAACAATCCCTAATCTCACTTTGGCAAAAGTCGAAAATAATTTCGACGGTTTTCGACGGTTTTGACCAATTTAACAATTTATTATTTGCGATTTCAATTTAACGAATTCAAATTCGCAAAATTTATTGAAAGAAGAAGAATTAGGATCAAACAATGGAAATATCAGATATCATTTAAGATGACGCTATTGTTAGTTTAACTATTAATTATTCTAATGAAATATTAAACACTCCTGGGAGTATACAAGGATATCGAAAGTAACAACTCTCTGCATCATGCTTGAATAACCAGCTTACCAACTTTACCTAACTTCTTAATTATCTTAGTTGTTCTAATAATCCAATAACTAGCTTGTCAACTTTACCAAACTGTCCTAATACTCCAATTACCAGCTTTTCAACTTTACATAACACCTTAACTGCTTACTAACTTTATTAACTCCATAAATTATCTTGACTGTACTGATACACAGATAACTAGCTTACCAAAATTTTCACCAATACCTCTCATTATTTTCAGATATGCAAATAACTAAAATAATGTCAAATACAATTCCTCAAAAATATCCTTACATGGAGATTTAGGAATACTGTAGCTTCTTGGCCAGTTATTCACCAGGTTTAAACTTCCCTTTTTAACGATTGATATTAAAGTTGCCAAGTAAAACCCTAATCCTATTTGGTAAAAGTCAAAATCTTTCAATTTCTATGGGTTTGATGGGTTCAAATTGCAAAGCAAATTCTCATATAAATGCACTGTAAAATACTGATCCTGTTGAAATCTACAGGTTAAGTTTGAAGTTTAAACAAAAACTTATTAATTTGATCTGAATTTGATATATTATAAACTGGTGTAAAGCATTTATTACAGATCTCTATTTCTAATGTGAAGATAAATATAATAACTAAAATTTATTAATCAGTAATATTACTAGAAAACATTCAGAAAATAGTTGTTAAATTCAGAGTGAATAATCCCTAGCTCAGAATTACATATCATATTTCACATCATATAATATGCTGTTAAGTATCTGTAATCTTAAATGATTAATTTTTAATTTAATCTGTTAAATTAAATATAAGATTCTATTACAATTATGCTTATATGAAAATATAACAAAAGGTAATAACAAATAAATTTATAAGATTTCTATTAAACTCTTGGTTTATCTTAAAAATCCTATTTTAAGTTACTTTTCAACTTAAGGAAAAATACAAGATATTTATATAAAAAATATAACAAATATAATATAAATAATAAAATAAATAAATAAAATAAATATAAATACTCTACTAATTACAATATAATTAATAAGTATAATGATTATAAATAATCTATCTTAAATAAAATTCTAAACAGTTCAGTTCAGTTCAGATTAAAAGCTAATTTAAATCTAAACTGAAAAATTTGTTTAGATTATTAAATCTAAAAATGCTAATCTAATCTAAACTGAACTGCAGACTAGTAAAAATTTGAACTGAATTAGAATTTTTGGATTAATTTAAAATTACAGTTTTATTATATGCGAATCTCAAAAAAATTCATAATTTATATATAAAACTCTAGGAAAAATCACAAAAAAATCACAAATTTCTCTTTAAAGTTCACAAACAATTGTAAAATTCGAAAAGAAATTGCAATTTTTTGTGATTTTTCAAGAGTTTTGCAATATTTTTTTGTGAAAATTCAAAGAGAAATCGCAAAAAAATTGCAATTCTCTAAGAGTTTCACTATACTTTATGAACCTCTTAGAGAATTCACAAATTTTACGATCCTTTAAGAGTTTCACATTTAATTGAATTGAACTTTCAGATTAATCTGAAATTTTCAGTTCAGTTCAATTTTTTTTTTGATTCAAATTAGAATTATAATCTGAAAAATCTGAACTGAACTGAAAATTTTCAGATTAAATTTATATAATCTGAAACTGATCTGAACTGATCTAATCTGAAAAATCTTCAGATTAATCTAAACCTTTCAAAGCTTTAATCCTAAATAACAAATAAATCAATGTTAACTACTTTATCATTTTGATTTAATTATTTATTTCATTAACTTAGTTAATTATTTCTAATCACATAACTAATAAGATGCAATTAAGAATTATAGCTTTAATCCTTCCTTCTAAATTTTAAGCTTCTGCCCAAATATTTATAGCTTTATTGACTAAGGACTGGTAAAATTGACTTGAAAGTGTATAAATTTTCCTCAATAATATATATTTTGATCATTAAATTTAGTCTATATCTAATATTTTATAGAAGTAATACATGTGAATTGAAGCAAAACTATAATATTTAGTGACTAATCTTTTCACTTGACTTTATTGTATTAGTGAAGAAGTTTCTATTTTTAAAAGTTTTTTTCAAGTAATAAGCATTGAATAAGGTAAGAATTCAGTTTTTTATTTGTATAACTCTTAGTAATATTCAATAAGTTATTTAAAATTTCTTTTATAAGTCTATTCTAATTGAATATGAAGAAAAAGAAAGAATTATCTCTAAAGGTGAAGTTTCATTCAATTTTTAATAAAAAGTTATTCCATTTTATAAAGTTGTAAAAAAAATATAAAAATAAAATAAAATAAAAATAAAAATAGAAAGAAAATATAATTTAAAAAGGAGGGTCTTTATATCTTTTTAAAAGATTTTTATTTACAGAAGTATAAAATACACAACCATCTAGTTCTCTTATCTTATAAGTATCATTTAATAAGATTTGATGCTAAAACCAGCAGAAACTGACAGACCTATTAAATATGATATATATACCAAATATACCATATCTGTCAAATAGAATACATATAATATTTTTAGTATATTTATTATTATTATTATTTATTTCATATTTAATATAATTAGCATACCTGTTAGCTTTGTTATTATTATTAATAGTATTATTACTACTATAGATTTTCTTTAATTATAATTTTCATATATAAAAAGCATGAAAATACCTTAAAAAAAACAGATTCTAACATTATATTCAATAAATATTTAATAATAATAATAAACAATAATAATATTTTGCAAATATAAAACTTATAATTTTATTCTTGTTAACTAAATGTATTTCCTAATTAATATCATATCAAGTTAATAAGATTTAAGTTATAGCTATTATCTTTCTGATTTCAAATCATAGTTAATTTATTTGATGAATATAGTAATGTTAATAATAAATATAATATAATCCTTTTTATTTTGATCTAATTTTCCTAAATAGGTTTTATCTTTTGCAATTTCAAAGAACAAAACTTTATCTTCTATTTATATAGAATAGAGATTCTTGTATTTTTATCATGATACTTTTTTGTTATTATTATACAAATTATATTTATACGTTTACGTCTAGTTATATTAGACATAATTTATTGATCAGATGATTTAGTATTAGTCTAATTCTAAAAATAGGCATTTTGTAGTAAAAAGAAAGAAAACTACCAAAAAAAATTTTTTTGAGTTAATGTTAAATCTGAATTTATTTTACTAAAAAAATAATATTTAGCTTAAAAAATAAAAAAATTTTTTAGTAGTTTCTTGTCTTTATACTGCAAAGCGTCTAAATGCTTAAATAGTAAAGATACTTCTTCTTGAAGTAGATAATAAATTACGCAAATATAGTCAGTTAATAGTTAACTTTTATTTTTAGAATAATATTAAATATGATATCTTATAAGATAAGATAAAGATCAAAAATTTATATATTAAAAGCTAAAGTTCTGATAGGAATCATTACTTTTGTTAACTTGGTATTTATAAACTTAAACAATAAATTTTTAATTCAATCTGTTAAATTAAATACAAGACTTTATCACAATTATGTCTATATAAAGACATAATAAAAAATAATAGCAAATAGATTTATAAGATTTCTTAATTAAACCCTTGGTTTATCCTAAAACTTATTTTGATTTACTTTTCAACTCAAAAGAATATACAAGATATTTATACAAATTAAATACTATAAAATATAATATAGCAAATATAATATAAATAATAAAATAAATAAATAAGATAAATATAATTACTCTACTAATTATAATATAATTAATAAGTATAATGATTATAACTAATCTATCTTAAATAACAAATAGATTAATATTGATCACTTTATCATATTGATCTAATTTATCTAATTTATTAACTTTATTAATCATTTCCAATTACATAACTAATAAAATATAATCAAGAATTACAGCTTCAATACAACTACTTCGGACAGATAAATAACTTTATCATTTATTAATTCATTTATATATTATTTCTTTTGAACTATAATAAATCATAAGAGACAAGGTTTGACCTTAAAAAAAACAAAAGTATATCAAAGTAAAAGAGTTTGTAATAGTTCGTTTACTTAATGATACTTACTTCACATTTAGTAAACTTTAGTATCAAATATGCAAAATACTAAAAAAAAAAAAATTGAAAAAGAAAAACTACATTTTATGATAGTATAATATAAAAGATTAATAAGTCAGCAATAACAAATTAATAAAACTATTAAATAATAAATAGTGATAATATTTTTTAAAGTTTTTAACAAGAGAAAATTTATTTATTTTTTTTATGAAATAATGTATAACACTCTACAATTAATAACATATAGGAAATTTTATTTTTTCTTATTTTGAAAAACTAAAAAAATAATTGAGATAATAATTTGAATGTACAATAATCAGCAGCCAATCATATATAAGATTTTCATGTAAATATAAGATAAGTATTTAGTATAATCTCTTACTTATAAATTATATAGTCCTTCGCTTTCTTTAAATTAATAATTCAGAAATATACTGATCAAAAGGTAAAAATGTTTAACATATTTTAAAATAATTACTTGATAAATATATTATTCAGAGTCATTTTCAAATGCTTCTAATTTTTCTATATAAAAGAATTGATAATAAATAGAATATCATCTTTTGCTAATCAAAAATTAGTAATATATTTTTAAAAAAAAAAAATTATTTTTATTTATATTAGATTGTAAGCCATTTAATTTTACTTTATACAATTTAAATTTATTATAAATAATAACGGTTAATTATACATGATCAAATTATTCTATTCTTTATATTATAATTTAAATATAAACTTATTTATTTTAATAGTTCTTTAATGTTAAATTTTTAAATAATATCTATTTAATTGTAATATTTTAAACTTAACTGAAATATTAGCATAATTATATATATTAAAATTTTTTTAATCAACTAACTTATATAACAATATTATAAAAAGTTAAAACATTTTTAATTATACTGTAATTAATATCTACATTTTATTGTAATTTAAATTCAACTTAATTTTTTATTTAAAAAATTTTAGAATTAACTTAATTACACTGGTCAAAATTAAAAAAATTGGACATGTGAAAAACAGCTTAAAATTAGTTTAAATTTGGCAAATTATCAAAAATCAGCCTAACTGATTAGCATACATTAAGAATTAGCCAAAATTTGACCAAAATTTGACCTATCTTATTTATAGCCAATTGGTATACAGCTAAAATTTGACCTATCTTATTTATAATTAATTGATATTCAATTAGAATGATTATATTATTCCAATCGAATAATAATATAAAAATCTTTCAATTAGAATGATTTTATTATTCCAATTGAACAATAATACAAAAATTATTCAGTAGAACAATTATATTATTCAATTAAATAATAACTAAAAAATCATTTAATTGGAATGTTTGCATTATTTTAAACTAATAAAAATTAAAAATCATTCAATTGGAACAATTATATCATTTTAGTCAAATGAAAATTAAAAAATTGTTTGATAGAAATGATTATATCACTATAAAGAAATGATTCTTTTATTATTCCAAAGGAATAATTTTCTTATTATTCTAAAGAAATGATTCCTTTATCATTCCAAAAAAAATGATTTTCTTATTATTCTAATAGAATAATTATTTTATTATTTCAAAGAAAAGATTTTCTTATCATTCCTAAAGAATGATTTCTTTATCATTCTAATAGAATAATTATTTTATCATTCTAATTGAATGATTCTTTATCATTCTAAAAGAATAATTTTCTTATCATTCATAAAAAATGATTTTCTTATCATTTTATTAAAATGATTATATTATTATTTCTAAGGAATGATTTTCTTATCATTTCAAAAGAATGATTATTTTATCATTTTAAGGAATAATTATTTTATCATTTTAAAGAAACAATTTCTTTATCGTTCTAATAAAATGATTATTTTATCATTGTTAAGCCTAAACACTACATTGTTAGGATAACAAAGCTTATTTGCTAATAAGGAGTTTAAGTTGTAAACTATAAAAGAAATAAATATAAATTTATTTAAGTTGAAGGGTCAGGTTATCTTTATTGATGATTTATGTTTTAAGAAAATAGATATTGACAAAGATATAGTTTTTATGTTGTTAAGATTATACTTTATTAATTGTACGATTGAAATTTTTTATTTTGTCAAAGTGACAATACAGGATATTTATATAAAATACAGTTATAATAAAGAGATAATAAATATAATAGTGAAAATAAATATAACTATGATAATAATGATAATAAATAAAATAATAATAAATTTAATAATAATGAAAATAAATATCATAACGATAACTGTGATAGTAGTGAAATCAGTAAAAATGATAATCATGATTTTCTTAGTGATCATTGATGACATTAATTAACGCAGTCATTTAGTAATACAAATGGGTTATCATTAATAACATTCTAAAGAAATAATTTCTTTATCATTTTAATTGAATAATGTTCATTTCATTCTAATAGAATAATTATGTTATTATTTCTAAAGAATGATTTTCTTATTGTTCTAATAGAATGATTATGTTATCATTCCTAAGGAATGATTTTATTATCATTCTAAAAGAACAATTCCTTTATCATTCTAAAGAAACAATTTTAATTAAATAATAATTGAATCATTCGATCAGAATAATTTTTTTATTATTTCAGTCAAATGATAAAGTAAAAATCATTCAATTAGAATGATTATATCATTCTAAATTGAATAATAAATAAAGAATTATTCAATTAAAATAATTATATTATTCTAACTGAATGATAAAACAAAATTATTACAAATCAAATAATAAAACAAAAATCATTTCAAATTGAAAAATAAAACAAAAATTATTTCAAATCAAATAATAAAGTAAAATTTGTTTTAAACTGAACAATAAAGCAAAATTATTTCAAACTGAATGATAAGTAAAGAATCATTCGATTAGAACAATATATCATTTCAATTGTATGATAAATAAAAAACATGATTTTATTGATAAATTGTTTTTGATTTACTTTAAATCTTATATTGATTTAATATGTTTTCAAATATACTATTTGAGTTTATTTTTGGCATATATAGGAATATTTATATAAATAAGCTTAATTTTTTCACTTTTAAAAATTAATTTCAATTCAAACTTTATCTTTTTACAATTATTTTCAAATTTTCTCTTTTTACATTCTACTAAAATGCTAAAAAAAATCATCTTAAAATAAAAAGGTCTTAAGTTGAATTTAATCAATTTTCACTTTCAACTATTAAAATTGAATGAAGAAAAAGCTATATTTTAGTCAACTTTTCAAAAACAAACTGATTTTTTTTATTTTTTATATTAGAAACATACCTTTAACTATCAAAATCAGATAAAACTTAAGTCAATTTTTAGTCAATTTTTCTGATTTTTTTTTTACTTTTTATAATAGAAACATGCCTTTTACTATCAAATCAAATGAAACTTAAGTTGAATTTTAGTTAATTTTTCAAAAAATATGCTTCCAATCATCAAAATTGAATGAAACTTAAATTAAATTTTAGTCAATTTTTCAAAAAAATTATAAAAAACAAACTGATTTTTTATTTTTTATAATAAAAACATGCCTTTAACCATCAAATCGAATGAAATTTAAGTTGAATTTTAATTAATTTTTTAAAAAATATACTGATTTTTTTTACTTTTATAATAGAAATATACTTTCAATTATTAAAATTAGACGAAACTTAAGTCAAATTTTAGTTAATTTTTTTACTTTTTATAATAGAAACATGTCTTCAACTATCAATTAGATGAAACTTAAGTTGAATTTTAGTCAATTTTTTAAAAAATATACAAAAATAGAAATATGCCTCTAACTATCAAAATTGAACAAAATTTAAATTGAATTTTAATCAATTTTTCTGATTTTTTATTCATTTTTTCAAAAATGGCAATATTACTATAATGAATATTAGAACAATTTAAGGAATTTTAGGAGAAAAATGATTATATTTTTATTATTTTACATAGTTTTTCTGTTTTTTACTTATATTTTTTAAATAGGAAATTAATTAGTAAGTTTTGATAATATTTATATTATGTTTATGTGAATTTTATTAGGTTTTTATTATTAATAAATTTTTAATATTTAATAAATTTAATAAATAAAATATATCAATTTTATATACTTATTTGACCAAATTAATACCAAATTAAGATCAAATTTAGGCTAATTTATAGTTATTTAAATTCTGAATTGATGCTGAATGATGCTAAATTAAGATCAATTTTAGGCTAATTTATGGTTATTTAAATTTTGAATTAATGCTGAATGATGCTGTATTAAGGTCAATTTTAAGCTGATTTATGGTTATTTAAGTTCTGAATTAATGCTGAATGATGATAAATTAAGGTTAATTTTAGGTTGATTTATGGTTGAATTAAAGTTCTGAATTGATGCTGAATGGCTATATCTGATTGGAGTCAATCAGCATCTATTAGCATTTAAATTATTACTGAATTAAGACTAATTTTAGGCTGATTTATAGTTGAATTTAAGTTCTGAATTAATGCTGAATGACCATGTCCAATTAGAGTCGATCAGTGTCTATTGACACCTGTTTGTGCTAATTAAAAATATGATAAATTGGTTATAAATAATATTAAAATTAGTTTAAAATCAGCTATCTGATTTTTAGCTGATTTGAACTATTTCGACCAGTATTATAGCATATAAAGTTTTTTTATTAATCTTTTATATTTAATATAGTATATTCTATTACAGTAAATCCTTTATAAATATAAGCTCTTAAGACTGATTATTTTCGTGTACTTAAGAAAGGTATGCATTTATAGAACAGCTAATAACATAGCATACAGTCAACTCTTATTATAACGAACTCTATGTTCTAGACCTTAACTTTGCTATAAGACTATAGTGAAGCTTTTAAGAGATTTGATTGGCCAATTCACTATAACAAGAGTATTTTTATTATATTTGTTCAAAAAATTCATTATATCAAAAATTCGCTATATTAAGAGTTGACTGTATAATGTTATACAATTATCGTAACCTTAAATTTTTCGTTGATTTTATTAAAATTTGAATATTTTTCTCTGATACATTTCAAATTAAATATTATACAGCATAATTATAAGCTAAGGGTTACTAAAATATGTATTAATATTTGTTTGTCACATTGTGTTTGTTTTTTAATTTTAAAAAACTTTTCAAGTTTTTCTACTAACTTCAAATATTCTTTCGCATTATCCTATTAGAATAAAAACATATGTATAGTATTTAAATTGGCAATGGTAATACTAATACTAATAACAGAACTTTCACAACTGTTATCATTCTCTTCTAAATCCATATTTTTCTCATCAGTATTTTTAAAAAGATAAGCAAGTTCTTTAATAACTTGATTATTTTCAGGAACTTTGAAAATAACATCCTCTTCAGGAATATTAAGGAATTCTTTTAACTGTATTAAATGGAAAAGATTAAGAGTCTGAATATTATCTATAAAATCATCAAGCATTAAATCTTTAGATCAATGGATATCTTCTAATGTATTTCTCGTATCTGTTTCTTTATTAATACTAAAGGAAAGAATTTTTACATGATACCAGCAATTATAAATTGTTTCAACTTTAATCTTATCTCATACTTTAATGATGAAATGAACTGCTTGTAAAACATCTATGTGTAAGTCTTTTACACATTTACCTGCTTTTACATATTATAACATTAAACTTTAAAAAAATTAATAATTAATTTTAATTACATAAAAGGTATGCGAATTTTATATTAAACCTTACCATATATAAAAATGACAATAATTTCTTTTAAAAGTTATGATTATTCCAACATCCATTAGCTGGATTTTTGAGGTTATATTTAGTGATAGAAAATGAATATCAGTGTATTATAAAGTAAGGCCATCTATTTTGTAATTGAAACAGTTATCGATAAAGAATAATATACGCTGACCTCAATGCTTTAGACCAACTTAGCAATTAAATTTCTATATTCATTCTTGAAAGAGAAATATAATCATCTAAGATTTGGCATTATTTCAGTATATTATAGGCATATTTTGGATTTTTATATTTTTAAAATAATGTGGTCTTTCATATTTACTAATTACTAAAGGTTTTAATTTATGAGAACCATCAGCGTTCACACATAATGCAATTAAATAATGTTCTTTATTCACCTTATATCTAGCAAGACATTTGGTTGCAAGTGTTCAATCTGATTCTAATCTATAATTATATAAGATAAGTATACTTTTTGTTTTATTTTTTTATTCTTTAATTTATATACTAAAATTTTACCTGTAAAATAATCCAGTTTCATTCATATTATAGATTCTTTTAAGAAAATAATTAGAATAATTTTCTTTCAATAAAGGTAAAGCTTTGGCAATTAAAATTTTATCAGCAGATGAAGCTTTTCCTTCAAGCTTTCATTAATGAATTTCATTATGATCTTTAAATTTTTGAAGCTATTATTGAGAAAATTGAAATGAATCCTAAAAAATCTCTAATCTATTAGCAATCAATTTGGCTTTTTCAATAAGTATTACATCAATTAAAATTATTTGATATTGATAGTTTAAAATAAATTCTTTAAGTGTAAGTTCAAGCTTTAGATAGGAAACAGATTTATATCATTTGATATTTGGATTAATAACTTTTGAACTAAATCATTTTTCTGATATTTGTAAAATACGAGTAATCATACTTTTATTAACTCTAAAAGTCATTGTTTTTCAATCTAATTAACATATTAAGCTTGAGTTTTTTTATTATTATCATGAGCATAAATACAAAGGTTTCACTTTTGAAGTTCAGTAAGGATAGTTCTTTTAAGAACTATTTTTAAGGAATGTATTATTAATTTTGATATTATTTAAATAATATCAAAATATTTATTTTAATAGAAAATGTATAAAAATTTGTTAAATTATATTTGTTTCTCATTTTTTTTCTCAATTTAGATATACGATGGAAATTTAATTTCTTTTTATAATAGTTTTCAACAGTTTGTTTACATTTTATTTTCTTGTAAGTATATTCATATGATTATTTTTAAATCTTTTCTAATTAATACTAATTTGGTTTGATTTGATTATAGGAAAGTATAATATTTATTTACATGTTTGTAATAATTTAGATTAATTAGTTTTGTAAATATTTGTAATGGATTAGAAAATATTCAATAAAAAATTATTTTATTATAACATTATTTTCAAATTAAATTTATTAAAATAAATTTTTCTCAAGTTTCATTAATTATATCTAGACTAGCTTTCATACAGAATTAGAAGAAAATCCAAAATATATATAGAGTAATTTAAATTAAATAATATATTTTACTTTAACATGATTGAACAGTTAATTTTAATTAGTTATTGATCACATGAATATATTTATAGAGAGTGCTTTAATATATTCAGAATTTGAAATTGCTTGTACGTGTAGAATATAAAGGGTATGTATTTAGCTTTAAATCACAAGCTTAGGACTAAATCATAGTATGCATATAGAGAGAGTATGCACTTATAGAGAGTGCACTTACAGAGGGTTTACTATATACATAATTAAAACTAAAAAATAATTTAATAATTAATAAGTTATATTTATATCTATAATATAATTTATTAATATTTAAATTAATTAAATTTTTATAATATAATATCTTTTTATTTATAGTCAATTATACTTTAAAATAAATTGAATAAAATATTTAAAATATTAATATTATTATAAGAGTATATTATAATTATTAATAATTAAATTATATTTTATAAATTTAAATTCAAATATTTAAATATTTATATTAAAATATAATATATATTTTTAATTTTCATTTATATATTTACTAAAATTAAATTTAAATAAGAATTTTATAATTTATTATCATAATATTATATCATTCTATCATATTATTAATATTAATCTTTTATTAAATAAGTTAACTATAATTTAAAGTCAAAGACAATAGCTATGAATTAAAATCAATCAACTTGATACAATATTAGTTAGAGAATTAATTTAGTTAATAAGAATAAAATTATAAGTTTTATATTTTTAAATATTATTAAAGTTTATTGATTGTAAATTAAACTAATGTTAAATATTCTAAGTTTATGAAATATATAGTAAAATTAAAAGATAAAAGTGATGTAATATAAGTGATAAATATAGTCATATAATATATTAATATATTATAAAAAATGATAAATTACATTTATTTAAATAAATATTTTATTTAAAAAATATTTAAATAATTATAGTAGCTGATAAAAAAAATACAATAACTTATTTAGCTTTAAAAGCTTATAACTTATTAATTACAAATACTAGAAATATAATTTTTAATTCATTTTAATTCTTATATTATAGAAAATATCCTATAAAATTTATTAGCTAATTAATAATGCCAATTTTATATAATGTAAAGATCTACATTAAAAATAGTACTTAATGCCTTTTAAGCTTAGAAAACTTTTTAAGTAAGTTGACTATTATAAAATATACTGGATTCTGATTTTTCTCTGTATAACGATTCTAATAAGCTAAATTTTGTTCAAATCAGACCATCTGATTAGGAGATATCACATAGCAAAGATCAATATTTTACTATATAAAATTAGTTAGACACATTTTTATAATAAAATGCTAATATTTACTGCGTGATATCTTCTGGTTAGATAATCTGATTTAGATAAAATTTATAGTAGCTTATTGAAATCATCACGCAGAGAAGAATATCAGTTTTATGATAGCTAGCCTGCTTATAAAAGTTTTTTAAGCTCAAAAGTTATTAAGTACTATTTTTAATATGAATCTTTATATTATATAAAATTGGCATTATTAATTAGCTAATAAATTTTTATAGGATATTTCCAAAATATAAGGATTAAAATGAATTAAAAATTATATTTCTAGCATTTATAGTTAATAAATTATAAGCTTTTAAAGCTAAATATAAGTTATTACATTTCTTTTGTTAGCCACTATATATTAAATTTTTATTTAAAAAAAATAATTATTATAAAATATATAATAAATTTAATATACAGTCAAACTTTGATATAACAAATTTGATGTTTAGATCAATCAAACCTTTATTTAAAAAATTCATTAATACTATAATAAATTATTCAGTATATATAATGAAAATTTCATTATAATAAAATATCATCCAATCAGATCAATCAGAATAGTCTATATTATAAGTTAAAAAATATTTATTTTTATCACTTCATTTCTTTTTTATTTTTATTATTTTTTTAATTTATTTTTTATCTATCTTTTTTAAATTTTTTTCATTTTACTTTTATTCATTTTTTTAATTTATTTTTTTTATACTTTTCTTTTATTTTTCTGATCTTTTTTTTCACAATTTTTTAATTATTTTTTTTTATTTTTTTATTTTTCCTTCCTCCTATTCTTATTTTATATTTATTTTAATTTTGCTTTTTTTTTCTTTATTTTATATTTTAATTTTTTTTTTAAATTTTTCTTCCTTCTAATATTTTTATTGATTTTTTTTTAATTTTATAATTATTTTTTTATCTTTATATTTTTTTATAATTATTTTACTTTTTTATTTATTTTTTTTTATTCTTGTTTTTTAATTTTTTTATTTAATTTTTTTTATTTTTTTTATATTTTAAATTTTTCTTCCTTTTAGAATTAATCTTTTTTAGATTTTGAAAATTAATCAGTGAGTTATATTTCTTCTTAGGATATAAGATGGATAGACTTTTTAAAAATGTTTACTAATATTCTTTTTTTCTTTTTTTTAGGATTAGCCTTTTTTAAATCTTAAAAATTAAATAGTAAATTGTATTATTTCTTCTTAGAATGTATGATGAGTAAGCTTCACTAAAAATGTTTACTAATATTTTTTTTCTCTTTTTTAAGATTAACTTTATTTAAACTTTGAAAACTAACTGATAAGTTGTATTCTTTCTTCTTAAAATAGATAAATTTATCTGAAAATATTCTTTTTTTTTTTTTTTAGAACTAGCTTTCTTTGAATCTTAGAAATTAACTAATAAATTATATTTTTTCTTTTTAGGATATAAGATAGATAAGCTTCTCTAAAAGTATTTATTAATATTCTTTTCTTCTCTTTTTTTAGAATCAGCTTTCTTTAGATCTTAAAGACTAACCAATATATTAAATTTCTTCTTCATAAATAGGCAGATTTTTTTGAGAACATTTATTAATATACTTTTTATTCTTTTTTATAGAATTAGATTTCTTTAAAATAACATCTATCTTTCAAAATTTTAGTTATATTAAAAAAAATTTATTATAAATAAATTCATTATAAAAAAGATCATTTTATATAATATATTTACAAATTTTTTTCGTATATTATTATACTAGTAAATTCAATATAATAAGATTTTTTAATATAAAAAAATCTGTACTATACTAAAAATTCATTATATTGTGAAATTTGTTATATCAAAATTTATTTATTATATTAAGAGTTTAAAATATAATAATACTTTTTTATTAATATAGTTTTAATTTAAAAAATAATAAAATAAATTATTAATAAAAAATTAGATAAATATTAAAAAATTTTCTTATAATAAACTTAATATTATTATATAATTTAAAAAGAATTTAATATTATATATACAATTATTTAATTAAATAAATTTATTAAATTTTATTCTTATAATAAAACTCTTATAAAATTTAATAAATAATTAATAAGAAATTAATATATAAATATTAATATTATTTATAATGTGAAATAATAATTTTTAAATATTTTAGTAAAAAAATTATTTTGTATAATCAATTTAAATAAATATCTAATTTAAATATATAAATCTAAATATTTTAAATTATACAAATATTATTTAAAAAAAATTATTTATTCTAGCTAAAAATAAAAAATTAAATTATTAAATAATAAAATATTATTAATATAAAATATTTATAAAATTTCATTTATTATAATTTTCTTAAATTAATATTTTAAATATTAATAATAATATTTTAGACTTATAAAATACTTTTAATATTTGTAATTTAAAATTTTATAAGATTTAATTTATATAATATATAATAATATATATAGTACAATTAATTCTTGATATAGTGAATTTTTGATATAATGAATTTTTTGAATAAATATAATAAAAATACTTTTTATTATAGTGAATTGGCCAATTAAATCTCTTAAAATCTTTATTATAACCTTATAGCAAAGTTGAAATCCAGAACATAGAGTTCGTTATAATAAGAGTTAACTGTATTTTTATAATATTAATAAAAAATGTTAATATATAAATTATTATTTTATCTGCATTGTGACGGGTAAAATTCTAGATAGATTTAATTGGTAGAATATGAAGTCAATTTTATTGCCATGTAGATCTTTTATGAAAATCAATTTGTCCATTTTATTGCCGTCGATCAATTATATAAATTCCTAAATGTCAATTTAGTTACCTTTGATAATTACGTAGATCATAGATGTCCATTTAGTTGCCTGCAGATCTGGCAATTTTATTGACATAGCAACTTTATTGCCTAGCAAAATGGCAACTTTATTTCCTTCGATATATTTAGTTTAGTTTATTTTATTATTTATTC
>CAJVPP010001645.1:0-18732 GCA_910592005.1 Funneliformis mosseae | reverse complement strand
GTATAAATATAATGCAGTACATTAAAAAATATTGTCAGTTAATTATAATAAATAAATAAATTAAATTTATATTCGAACGAAATAAAGGAACTGGATTTATTATATACAAATTAAACGAAGGAACCAGATTTATTATATTCAGATAAAATGAAGGAATCAGATTTATTATATCTGAATAAAATGAAGAAACCAGATTTATTATATTCGGATAAAATGTAAATTTGAATCAGAAGAAACCAGATTTATATTCGAATGCTGAATATCAGTTCTAAACTCTAGTGCAACTTCTTTTTATAAAGTAATGCAAGATTACTCTTTTCTATTTTATGATTAATTCTTCGTCTGTATTCTCTTAGTTTAGTATTTTTAACTTTTAGTTTATTTATTTACCAATAAATCTTTATTCAATTTACTTAAAACATTTTGGGATATTTGTATTTATAACGTAATTCATGTTTAATTTTAACTTAATATATGAAAATATATTTAATAGTGTATTGAATACATTGGGTAGTATATAGTGGATGAATCATACATTTATCATAGGTTTGAATATATTTTTCAATATATAACAAAACTTAATCAACTAAGATGTGAATATACTTTACAGTATATAAAAAAACCATTAACTTACTAAGATAACTATTAGGTTACTATGTAAACTTAAAAGAATCACTACTTAAATACCCTATCTAATTGTCACAATTCGCAAGAATTACACATTAATAGTATCAAATAGTTTAAACAATATAATACTTATTAAAAAGTTAAAATGATTGCTAATAAATTAGATATTTCTCAAAATGAATTTTAATTTTGTTTAAAATAACTTTATAAGTTTAAAATCACAATAGAATTTACTAATAAAAACTTAAAAAGAAAGTTTCATCCACTGATGAAATTGTTATTATTATACTTTAGTATAAATTAATTTTAATAATATCAAAATTAATTATGTTAATTTAACATTTATTATAAATTATTAATAAAATAATTATGTCTATCAAAATACAATTTAATTAGTAATTTATTAATTTATGTCAAAATATAAATATTATGCTTTATTTTATTAAAAAATTTTATTCTAACTTTCCTTTTATAAAAATATATAATATAAATAAAGTAATTTTTTTATAAGTAAATTTGATAAATTCTTTAATTAAAAAAAAAAAAAATTATTATACTTATTTCATACTAATATAAGTTAAAATCAAATTAGATATTTATACTAAAATATCTTATTAGGCGTAAAGTAAATAAAAAATACTTTTTAATTATATTTTATATAAATGTTAATAGCTTATATAAATTAAATCTTTTAATCATCAGAAAATTTGTAAAATTATACTATTTTAAATATAGGAATTATTACAGCAAAAGAAGGTAATATGTCAATTAATTATATTTTAAAATTTTTTAATGATCACATGATCACAGACCTAATCTTTCAAATATACATTTTTTCATTTATATTTTATTAGTAAAAAGGTATAAAATTTTGATGCTAAACTTTAATTTTTTTTCTTTTTCATTATAAAAAACTTTTATAATTCTTATCCAAATAATATGAAATATAGTATATATTTTAATAGTGATAATAAAAATAATACTATATTATCTGTTTTAAAAGAACTGAAAAATATATTTTTTGAAAATTTAAGTAGTGAAAATGAAAAAAATATAACAGATGATGAGAAAACACATCTGATGAAAAGAATTACATTTATAAATAAGAATTTTGAAAATTTACATTTAAATAACTTTGAATTTATAGAAAATACTGATAATTATATTAAGGATAAGATCTATGATGATTTAAAATTAAAGTCCAAAAGGTTTTAAAAGTAGAAAATGTTTATATAATCCTAATTATTTTGAAAAATTAGTTATAAACAATTTTTTCAACGTTAGATAGAATTTAAAAATTTAGACAAAACTATATAAAATATGACATTAAAAAATAATTTATAGCTTTTCAAAAAGATGAAGGAATAACTAAAAATAAAAAATATTTATACTTCAATTTTTGTTTTAATAATAATTTTCAATCTTACTCTTATTGAAATTAGTTATTATTATTTAGATAATATTAAAAATATTTACAGAAATATAGTCTTGAAGAACATATATATAGTAATATAAGTAATATTTCTAAAAATATAAATTATGTTAAAGTAAATTATAGTATAGTATATAAAATAAATGAGTTTTTAAAAAATTATGCTAATATACATGAAATACCTTTACCTAGATGAAAATTTTTCAAATTTAGTATACTAATAATATTTCTTTTAACAAATTTTAGTTATACTATAATATATCATAATTATGCATAAGCATATAAGAATGAGTATGAAAGTAAGACATGAATTATAGCTAAATCAACTTTTATTAATATTTGAAAAACTTTAATACATTTATTTCAATTTATATCTTTAAAGTAATACCTGTGAAAAAATGAAAATGAATATTTAGTTTACTATAAAATATAAAAAAATTAAAAATTATAGAATTATTTAGTTCACTTCAATCATGTAAAATAAGAATATAATTACTATAATACTAACATTAAGTATGCAATTAAAGATAGCAAATATAATCAAAATAATATACTTGATAAATCTCAAATATTATTTAAAACTTTTGAAGGAAACGCATATAATATATATAATTAAGCTCAAAATGTTCTAATTTCTTACTCATCACAATAATAGGATCTTTATTTTTTAAAAATTCAAGAAAGATACATTTGTTCAGAGTTTGCAATACTAGTAACTTTTTACATACAGAACAGACTAATTATGTAATTAATGAATGTAAAATGCCTGATAATGATAAACAAGAAAAAGGTATAAATTATATATTTAGCTTAATTTATAATACAATTCAAAAGTATAATTGTAAATAAAAAATTGATTATTACATGTAGTAATTGTATAAGATAAAATAAAAACAATTATTTTTTATTTTTTTATTTATAGTTGATTGATCAGAGTTTATATGATGAGATTAAGTTAAATTTCATAATACCTTAATAAAGTGTTATTATGGGACATTAATAGAATATTTATAGAATACTTATAGAATATATATGGGAAAGATAGAATATTTAGAATATAGTGTAAAATAGGTTGAAATATATAGCTAGAATATATAGCTAGAACAACAAATCTCTGAAATATCAAAAATGAATATCACTGCCTAAATATACAAAATTTATCTGTAATAGCTATTTTGATTAGATTAAAATTTTTTATCAGAAAAGTAAAGTGAATACTCTAAATAATATATAATTTTAATTATTAATCATTCTACTCTTGTTTATCTTAATGTTTCTTAATGCTTTTTGAATAAGAAGGATTTCAATATTATAATTTTAAATATTACTTTAAAAATTTCAAAAATTGCCTAATATTCAAAATATCATCACTTTTATTTTATCTCAAAATGTCACAGAATTGTTTTTTATAAAGATAGATTTGAAGACGACTATAAAGACACTATTATTTGTAATTTTTCTTTTATTTCTGATATTTTACCTTTTATAATTAGTGTTAATATACTTTTTTTGAAAAGGTAAGAGAAATTATATAAAGAAATCGTATCCTATATTAATTTACTATTTCGTAATATTACTTGTTTTAAATCAAATGAATTAAAAAAAGTTAAATTAGAATATTGTAAACAATTTAAAATTTTTACAAATTTTATAAATAAAATAAGCCTACTTTTTGCTTATTCTTTTGTTGCTGATATTATTATTAAATATTATTATTGTTTTTATCATTGAATTTCAAAAAAAAATAAGAATTTTTGAAATAAAATAATTGTTCACTTTTTATTAAATATTTTATAAATTTTATTAAGACTATATAGTTTATAAAATATATAAATTTTAAAAATAAATAAATTTAAAGAAAGTCACTTATTATTTACAAAAAAAAATTCAAAGTTATAAAATTCATTTTTTTAAAATATATTTTTTTGGTAATGATCGGTAAAAATTAATGACAAATAATAAATTGTGATTTTCTTAAATCTCATAATTAATATATTGCCCTTTTTATTATAGCAATTCTTAATATAAAAATTCATATAATATTTATGATATATTATTATAATACTAAAATCTGAATAATATATTACTCTTCTAAAAGTAAATTTAAAAATTTAACTATCAAATTAGTTTAAAGTATCAAATCAGCATGTATTACTTTTTCTAAATAATTGTTTTAGTTATAAGTTAAAATGATCTTATCTTTAATTTAGAAATATTCATTTTTATCTTTGAATACAACTTTAAAAATTCAGTTAATGAATTATAGAATTATTATGGTCAAATGATATTATCATCATTTTCATATATGATAAGGTATTTGATTTACTATATATATAAATTATAGTACTTAATCCTAATTATTAATTTTAAAATTTTAATATTATAATATATAAGAAATAAGTAACTTTATAAAAAATTATATATAGATATCTTGCAAGAACTAGCCAAAAAATTTTTTTTTATATAATAGTTTACAAATAAAACAGAAATATAATTAGTTAATTGCAAAAAAATTTGAAGTCTGATGTTTGAGACATTAAAAATTGAAAAATTAACACTTCTGATGTTTAAAACATTCTATTTTGCAAGAATTTTAACGTCTTGAACATTAAAGAGGTCAATTTTTGCAATTTTTCAAAAAATTGAACTGTTAAAGGTATTAATTTTTACTATTTTGCAAAAAATTTAAACATCTTGAACGTTGTAAACATCAATTTTTTGCAATATTGCAATAAATTGCAATTTGCAAATAAATTGCAATCACAATTAGCAAAGTTATATAATATTAAACTGATTGATCAATTGGTAATTTGACTGCTTTGATTTTAACTGATTAGTTAAATTGGTAAATGACCAAAAAATTAAGCTTAGCTGCGATCAAATGCTAATTATACTTTATCTACATCAGTATCAATATCAATTTCAGGATGATCCTTTTTATATTGATGAGCAAACTTGCAAAGTTTTTTTTAACTTCATGTTTGTTAAGTTATCAAATAGGTGTGCAATATTAGTTAAATTTTAAATATAACGCATACTTATACTGCATAGTTGACATTTGGCTGTAAACAAGCCTAATTTTTTAGCAATTAGCTAATTAGCTGATCAGCTGAAATCAAAGCAGCTAAATCACCAATTGATCAAATTGGTTAAATGTTACATGATTTTGCTAATTTTGGTTACAGTTTATTTGCAAATTGCAATTTATTGAATTTATTGCAAAATTGTAAAAAAAAATTAATATTTACAACATTCAGAATATTCAAATTTCTTGCAAAATAACAAAGTATTGATGCCTTAGATAGTTCAATTTTTTGCAATTTTTAATGTTCTAAACATTGAAGGTGTTAAATTTTTTTTTGCAATTAACCAATTATATTTCTATTTCATTTGTAAGCTATTGTATAAAAAAATTTTTTTGGCTGATCAAATGGTCAAATGCTTATACTGTTATATTTAGATTATTATTATTTAGTTTTTATTAATAGATTAATATATATAGTAATTGAGAAATATCATAAATTAAATTCATTATTAGCAAATGGGATCTTTGCAATAGAAAGGAAGGAAACTCCAAAAAAATTAAAATTTTAGTTTATAAGCCAAAAATGTTCTAAATACTATAATTTGTTCAGATTTATTATTAACTCATTTTTTATTTTTTTTTGAGTTTCCTCCCTTTCTATTGCAAAGGCCTCAAATGTAAAACGGAAGCTAAAATGTTTTGAGTCTATTTTTGAATTTGCTTGAACAAATTCTAAAGTCAAAAAGTATTAAATTTTTCTCATACAAATGTAAGTATTAAAAGCATTTATTAATCTAGCATTAATAGCCTAATAGTATTGATTTATAGCAATACAAAAATAGAAAATATATGAAATACAGGTAATACAATTACTATCAAAAATAAATTGTAACAAATAATATTTATACTTAAGACTTAGTCAACATAAATTTAATTTAGTGTACATATTGTAACTGATTATCAGATGCTTGTTATTTTACCTTTTTACCAATTTTTTGAATCATATATTAAAAATGGTAACTGTTTGATCATGAGAAATTTTAAGATAAGTTATTTAATTATGAAGAATATAATAAAGAAAAAATTCTAATAAATAAGTTAGTTGATATATTAATATCTATATTTTTTGTTTATCTAAAATCATCCTTCCTTTAACTTAAACTTTAACTGATTGCAATATAAACTAGATTCTATCAACCAGAAAAAATGTTAGTAAAATATTATTTACATATCAGGAGAAAATTTCTCACATTAAATACTTAGTTTGCTATAGTTAATTATAAATCATTTGTTGAAATAATGCAAAAATTTTAGAAAAACTATAACTAAAAGTAGGTTGGATCACATGATTAAACTGCTAACTCGCGTGGAAATTTCGCCTCTCAATTTGGCTCATCCCAATAAAAGAAAGGAATATGATAATATTTGAATGAGACCCAAGGCAATTATCTCATTTACCTCCCAATCTTTGCACGAATCGCAATTTTGTCGTAACCATGAAATCCTTTTGATGACGTATGATACAGACCACCAATACATTTCTACACAGCATCTGTCGTCACATTATTCACCTTACACGTCTTCTTCAAACATTCTTTAAAATCTGCATCTTCATTTAACGTCGCTTCTAACAAAGTATCAATAGGTTCATGTATATCGAGAGGATCTATAGCTTTCTTGTAAATAATCTATTGAAGAAAAATATAATAAATAAAATGTAAAAAAAGTTTGACGGATATATATGCCACGGCGTTTCAGCTAGAATCCACCTGTAACCCATGACTCTTGTTCAATCCAATGACCTTTTAACAGGGATGGCCCCCTTGCAGTGATTTTTAGAAGTTTAAACAGTCTTGCTATACGCGAAACTAATTCAGCTTCATCATCCTTTTATTTCACTACTAATTTAATTATCTCTTCTCTATGCTTTTTATACACTTTTAATATTTGTCTCGTCTCTTCATTCTTTGTTTCTAATTCTTCTTTATGCTTATCATTCTTTGTTTCTAATATTTGTCTCTTGTTTTTAATAATTTTGTATCATCTCTTCATTCTTTGTATCTAATCTTTGTATTTTCTCTTCAAACTCTTCATATAGTTTCTTCATATATGTTTATGTTCAGCATGTATTTGCTTTATCATCGGAAAGTCTAATAAGTTAGTAGATTTTTGACAGCAATATCGTTTTTGTCTTTCATATAAGACCCATTTAAAGAGGAAAGGCGCTTTTGTATTTTAAAGTTAGCTAGAATTCTGAGTGGCAAGCGTCGAAATGAAAAAATCATTTTTGAGTTCAAAAAAGTCAAAACCATGAGACAATATACTCTGTAAACTAATTCGTGTTACATCCGAACAGTTAAGAAGAGGAGAGTCTCACATATTTAAATGTATTATATTTATTTATGTATAAATACAATATATAAATACAAAGTTTTAAAAATCTAATATTTATTTAAGAATCTCGTTAAAGGTTTTTATACCAGAATCATTATAATAATTGAACCCAAAGGTTAAGGTTTAGATTACAAACATAAATTTTTGATGTAGTAAACAATTTCAATTTCATATAAATGTTAATAACAATCATCTCAAAATTTTTTTCTCCAAGAAAAAATTCGACATGACGAATGAAGGTTATTTTTCCCTCCTTCTCTTAAAATGATGTCCATATTATCTTTTTTTAAAAAAAAATCTCTTTTTTTTCTGTTAAAAGATGATTTGCATTTCATGAAGATTGCAATTGAACAAGCAAATCTTTCAGTACCAATTGAAACAGCATATTGTGTAGGAGCTGTACGTATTAAAATTGAATTTGCAAATTGTTATCGTTGTTTTTATCCGATCCAATATATTTGAGAAGTAAAACGATCAAAAAAATGATGCCTTTGAATTTGAAAAAATAATCATAAACTTTAATTTAATAGGCATTAGTTAAAAACTCTCGACTTCTTTCTACCGGATATTCTCGTGAATTAGAAGGAAATACGCATGCAGAAGAATGTGCGTTGAAAAAATTATCAGACATAAAGGAAGCGAATGGTGCCATAATGTATACTACTATGGAACCTTGTAGTAAAAGGTTATCTGGTAATAAACCTTGCGTTGAACGTATCATAGAAGCAGGAATTAAAAAGGTTGTAATGGGTATTAAAGAACCTGACAAATTCGTAAAATGTGAAGGAATTTCTATCTTACAAGCGAATGGGATTGAAGTTGTAAATGTTTCAGAATTGGAAGAAGAATGTAAAAAAATTAATTTAAAATATTAATTAAATTTATTAAAATTATTTAATGTTATTACAATGATTTATTCATGAATTTTTTCTTTTGAAAGCACATCCACCATTTACTTTGTTTCCCATCAACATAAACTCTCTCAACCAATCGATTTGCCAATTCCTGACGAGCTAGTGATAAATATTGTCGTAAATGTTCTAATTAAAAGAAAAATAAATAAATAAATATTAAAGATTAATTAAAGTATTATAAATTAAAAATTGAATTCAAAAAAAAAAAAAAAAAAATTAGATAATCGAACCTGCATCGCTACCAGGTGAAGTATATAAAGCATTCAATGGAAAAGTTGGATCTCCAGGAAGGGCAAATTGATCTAAAGCACGACTATTCAATATCTTTACAGCTTCTTTTTGTGATGTATTTTTTCCTGCTTTACTCAAACAAGACAAACAATCACTAATAAATAAGATCAAATAAATCAAAACTCTATCCGCACTGCCTTTTATCTCAAAGTTTCGAAATAAACAATTGGCTCTAAAAAGGTCTAATGCTTCATCAATGACATCATCCTCTGCTGGGGGAGCGGGTGCTATAAAATCATTCCCATTACAAAATATATAAATAAACAATTTAGAAATGGATCATAACAATAATATAAAGATCTCTTTCGTTACCTAAGGATGGTGGACCTCTTAATTTTGTCTTTATAGGCAACAACACCATGTTACCTACTGTTCGAAATTCGGTCCTATCATTGAATTGAGAATGATATGCCTATGTAATATAATTTATTAAAATTAATTTATTTTTATTCAGGTTTGTTAGAAATACTCATTATAAGACCGACCGTCTTACGACCGTCTTACCGGCATGGTAAAAAATTGAAAGTTAAAAGAGGGATTTTTTTTTTAATTTTCGGTTACAAATAAGGGCAAGTTAATTAATGACATGAACTTACGTAAAATTAATCACATGTAATCTAGTTGATCATGTGATTTATAACTATATTGATTAAATGACCATCAAGCAAACTATTTAGATTTATTATATTATCTTTAAATTACATTCAAAATAATTGGAATATACGACATACGACGACTAATAAACTTTTGAGAATAACAAATTAGAACACATAATATTTATAAAATTTTATTCCATGGATGGTGTCAAGACATCGTCACAATTATTATTGTGGTTAATATGATTGTCATTGTTACTGCTGTCATCAAAGTTATTGTTATATGGGATAATCAAAAGGTTTTTTGCGATTAATTCATAACGATCGGAAAGCTTCAAGAAACGCGCATATAACATATTCTCATTCTGGCAAAAACAAATATACATAAATAATATATATATTATAATAGAATCTTTAAAAAAAAATAAAGGTATAAATTTTTGCTTACCTCGAAAGCTTCGAATATTTCTCGATGATGAAACCATGCATGTGCGAATATTCGGTAAAGTCGTCTTGCGATAGACTGGTAATGTTTCAGTGATGTCTCAGGAATGGATATCCTACAATAACAAATCAAAAATCAATTAAAAACTATTATGTATAAATTAATTTAATTTTTGAAAAGAATCTACCTGCTCGGAAAATATTTGTGACTGTTTAATAAAGTCGTTGCTCCATCTAACGTATGTACAATATAATCAATCGCACAACACTAGACGTTAATTAAAAATGTTAGAATCAAAAATAATAGCTAATATATACATATAATAACTCACATTCGTTGGAGCTTGGTGTGCAGCGCAAAGGTATTGCCATTCATCAGCTTTCATCTCGGGGCAAGACTGACGAGTGCATTCAGCTTCCAGTTGAACTACCAGATAATTAAGTTCGAGACATAATTGCCTAAATCAAATGAAATGTTCTGAAATGATTATTAATTAAAATAAAAAAGTCATAATTATAGGAAGTAGGTTTTGATTTCTTTTGGTTGTTCTATTTAAATTTCCTAATTGATCAAAATTAATATAATTTGATCGAGTATAAACACTAAAAAAAACTAGATTTATACAATTTCATAGCTAATAAATCCATGAGAATAATGAGATTCGGTAGTTTTGGTTTCATCAATGACTAAATGTGACTTTCACTATACTAGTAATTACCTCAAATGCTCATATTGCCAAGTCTCTTGATCTTGTCCCGGAGGTAATTCTACTAGAGCATCCAGGTTATCTTTGTCAGCTCTTATCAATGACTGTAGATATTCTTGTAACGCAAAAGCAGAATCAATTTGTTCTAGTGAAATATAAGGAAATTGGTAAGCATCCTACAAAAAACAAAGTATATAAATGTTTACTATTTATTATAAAAGGAAAATTTTATTCATAATATTATTTGCTTACTTCATGTTTAGTTCCGGGACGATTTCTACGCAAAGATCGTTTACTTTCAGTAGAAGTTTGAGGTTTTGATGTAGGTTTTGAGGTTTCTGAAGTATCATGATTTGGCTCGTTAGAAAGAATTGTTTCTGCCATTTTTTGTTGATCTAATTAAAAAAAAAACTAAAACAGGAATATTTATTTCCACGTGTTACATGCACATTGCAGATCTGCGAAAATCATGATAAATACAACTATTGTATGGACGTTGGATGAACAAAAAAAAAACTCGAAATGACAGCTTCAACTTCAGTTTCAGATGTCATTAATCCATCTTTACAAGCTAAAGAAAGTCGCAAGCATGATTATGAACAAGTTGAAGATAATTCCGATGAACTTAACATAATGGTTGAAAAATCGAGTGCATCGGAAGACCAAGAAGTTGCATTAATAACACCGCATACGCAACGAAAAACGACTGTACATAAGAATCTATCTAATCGAAAATGGTTCGTTTTAACATCATTTTCACTTCTTTCGTTTTCCAATGCGGTACTTTGGATCACTTTTGGACCATGTCTTTACATTTTCATGGAACATTATCAGCAAACGCCGTCAACTATAAACGCATTAGCTACAGTATTTATGATAATATATCCTATATTATTAGTCCCTGTCCTCAATATATATGACAAATGGGGCTTACGACAGGGAATTCTCGTCGGTGCATTTTTAAATGCTTTTGGAACTTTCTTAAGATTCATGGGTTCTTTTGGACCATCCGGGTTTTGGTTATTATTTTTGGGTCAGACAATTTCAGCCATTGCCGGAGTTTTTATTTTGGGAGTTCCCCCAAAATTAGCAAACACTTGGTTTGAATTTGGGGAACAGAATCTAGCAACTGGAATTGGGGTTACAGCTAATAATGCTGGAATTGCTGTTGGGTAAGGATAATTTATAATTTGGTGGTAGGTAAGTGAAAAGGTTCTATTAATAATGAATTTTTTTAAATTCTATACCATTTTTATTATCATTCCTTTAGGTTTTTATTATCGCCATGGTTTATTAAACAAGCCACAGCAAAGGACGATATCCCCAAATATTTATTAATACAATTTGGTGCCTGTTCACTTATATATTTGATCTGTGTTACATCTTTTACATCCGAATCTAATTTATCTCAAAGGTAAAAATTTTGACAAAATTTAATATTTGATCACGATTTTGACTAATGATATTTTCTTTATTAAACCAAATCGTAAAGCCACGACAACACTTTCGACGATATATGCTTTCTGCACAGATAAAGTATTTATGTTACTTGCAACTTCATATGGGTTAACCGTTGGGGCATCATTTGCTGTGAGCACTTTATTAGCACAAATTGTAGTTCCTGTCTTCAGAGTGTATGATGAGGTAATAGGAAAAATAAAAAAGAATTTAAATTTTAAAAAAAAAAAAAAAAATGTAAAAAAAAAAAATATTTAACCATTTGTTTATTAGTCTCAAATTGGATTCTTGGGATTCCTTAATGTGGTAGCTGGAATGGTTGGATCTGTTCTAATTGGAATTTATCTTGATCGCACATTCGCATACAAACGATCTTGTCGTACATTATATATGATCACATTTCTTTCGCTATTTGCCTTCATTATAGCTTTGAAGATAAAAAGTATGCCTTTACTAACAGTTTCATGGTAAATAATGACTAATTTCAAATGTTAAAAAAATTATTTCAAACTAAACCGTTAATAATGAGCATTTCTCGATTATAGCATGTTCTTTGGAATATCTTCATTTGGTAAGCAATAAGATTAAATAAATTTCTTAAAAAAAAAAAAAAAAAAAAAAAAAATCCAACGATTGAAAAACATTCTAATAAAGCCATCATATAGCAATAACTCCGGCACTATTCCAATATGTGCCAGTAATTACTTCCAGTCGTCTAGGAGAAGATGAGATCACAAGTACAGGAATTCTAAATTCTGTAGTACAAATATGTGGCATCTTACTTGTTGTCTTGATGGACGCTACTGAAAATGTCGATCAGCAGTTTACAATGGAATTATCTTGTTGGTTGTTACTTGCCATTGTATTTATAGGCATAATATTGATTTGGCTAGTTAAAGAAGATTAACACACGTCAAAGGACAAGGAACATCAACAATTAATGAGGAACTCGTTCATTCCTCTGTATTATACGCCGTACTTTGGTCCCTACAAAGTATTCCTATAGTTTCCATTATTTGTTTTTTTAAAGACTCTTTAAAGTTTAAATTAAATATTTTAATTAAGATCGATTAAACAACGAATATTAAAAATATAGTTTTAATTAATAAATATATATATATATGTATCATACCTGCATTTTCAACAGCCTTTAGATATTCTAGATTGGCCTCGTGCATTTCTTTATTTAATTCTTTAATCATATCTATTTGCTCTTGTTCAGAATTTTGCATCCCTGGTAATTTCTCTATCAATAATTCTATTTGTTTTGATTTTTTGACAATATCTTGAACAAGTTCACGTTGACTTTCTAAATAGAACAAATAACATTAAATTAATTATTTATTTTATTCTCATACATATATATGTATCTAAATAATTTCATTCCTACCTCTAAATTTCCCTGGATCCTGGTCGACATGTACCTGCGCTATAATAAAAATTATCATAACATACAAATGGTTAATATATTATCGGTAGAACAACGCGTTTTGAAAAACTTTTCGAGCCTTTTAAAGCTACCTCGGTTAAGATATTCTACGCTATTAGCAAACATTCTAGCCAACTAAAGAATAAATCATAGGTTATAATATTAAACTGAAAAAAAAAAGAGGAATTAATTATCTTTTGAATAACTGAACCTCATCTATTGCATCTTGAAGTTGTGTGAGCCTATCCATGTTCATAGAAGTAGCCTCTTCTAAAGTTTCTTCCTTATCGTATGGTAAAGGGTTTTGCATCAAGACGTTAACTGGGAAAAATTATTAAAAAACAAAGAATTTATTTGGACACCAGCGATCGTAAAGTTTTTTTTACTTTGATCGCAAATGAGTGAAGTTTATTATAATTATATTAAAAAAAAGAAAAAAAAAAAAAAAACACGAAATATCAGATTCGTGATCGGCCTAGCGATCAAACTAAAATTTGTACTTGGGCAAATTTACTTTTTATTAGATGCAGATTGGTAAGACGTGCATGCAATAAAAATGAAATAAAGGATAATGTGATAATATTTTCTGCGTAAGAATTTTTTTTGTCACTAAGTTATTATCACATTACCTATCGATTAAAAAATACATGAAATATTATACAAGATATGTTAACTACAGAAGAATGAAAAAAGAGACTAAAAAAGAATTCTTTTTCATCGTATACTCCTTTGTATAAAGTAAAATTCATTCACAACATGATTTTTAATTAATCTCTATAAACGAGAGTAATCCACCAAATCCATGAAATCCGAATCTTGATCGGCGAGGGGTTTGACCGTATCAGGAATAACGGTATCTCTCATGGTTCTGTAGGTATGGGATGGAAAGGCGCGGGATGGAAATGGATATTCGCCGTTCTGCCAAATATTGATGCCATTGTCAATGCAATTCGTTGATTGAACCGACCATGATGAATCCTCTGACTTTTCCAATTTAACCATCGAATCATTTTCTTGCGAACCTGACAATAGGTTAATTATTCTTGTTATATTCAATTCAGGTAATTCAAAATCATTAGTTCTTTGCATTGTCGACACGGGAGAATACAAAGCTTCCGCGATACTCGGCAAAGGTTGGAACGGAGCGACGGGTCTTTTAGGTGGAATGTTGATATTTGAAGAGGGTCTCTGACGTTCCACAACCTTTCCTTTTCTTAACCTTGAAGCAGGGGATTCTTCGTTAAGCCTGACGTAATTTTGCTTGCGTAACGCTTCATTTTGAGTCAAATCTACCCCTGGTTCAATGTTTAACAGTTCGACATAAGCACGAGGCGGGTAAAGATGATTATTATTGCCTTTTATTAAAAAAAGTCGATAGTCGGAAAATAAATTAATCACGTTTAACGCATCAAATAAAGGGAAAAACGGAAAGAATTAATTTCGAACAAATACCCTCTTTTTCTTCATAAATAACCATATGTTGGAAAGCCTCGTTCAATTTTACTGTGATGGTTTTTTTACTCAAACCATCCTTACGGTGAATAAAAGTACCCTTGTTTGAAATATGAAATTTTAAATTTTCATCTTTGATTCGTTGTTTGAGGTTATCATCAAGTTTGTCGTAACTTTTTATATGAGGAATTCTTTTTTCGAGCTCTTGATAAACAAGAAAATCGCCAACGATTCTGCTAGGAGACCAATATCTGCAACGCAGATTACATGTGAACACACAAAATTGACACTTCATAAATAATTATTATCTTTCTGAGCCTGAGAAAATGAATGAATGATATTTACTTACTTTCCATCGGTCCATCTTTTGATTCCTGATTCCCTTTCATCGTACACGTATCTAAACATTTTTTGTTTTTAAAAAAAAAAAGATTAAATTAATTAAAGATGTAATCTTCTGTTTGAAATGGTTGTATTTAATAGGGATTAGAATTCGGGATAAGGATTCGTTATACTTACATGGACCCAGCACAAAGAACTTTTTTCTCTTCTTCTACCATGCGACGCGTAGTTCTGTTCAAGACTCCTTGACGGCACGCCTCTTTATGATATGCGATGATAAATGAAAATTTAATTTTTTTATTTTCAAAAAGTGCAAGATACTTTTATCGGTTCTTTTTGTTTACCAAAGATAATCAAGGCATCCATCGTGCTTGGGACTTTTCCTGAGTTGATTTTTTATTTTATTTTGACGCGTAAGTTTAAAAACATAAAATACCGTTTAACTTTTAATATCATATCTAAATTTATCCTTGATCATACCGTAAAAGGTTTCCATGTTCTTTTTAGAAGAAAAAAAAGTTTGATTATAATAGAAAGTTAAAAGAAAAAGTTTTCAAACTCGAAGAAACTTATTAATCGATTCGAATTTAAATACGTGTTTCCTCGACAAGTAAACCTTACACGAGCCACTGAGTCCAATTGCATTTATATTAGTCAAATAAGGTTAATAAGATGTATTTACTAACATCTAGTCACTATGAATTAAAATTCAGCAATTTATATAGCTAATGCGGATGTAAGTAGTATTGAGTGCGTCATAGCATGTCAGCTTACATATCGAGTTTCTACAATAGCTTATTATGTATATAAAAGGAATGTACTCCTCCAAATATTAACAAAATTAAAAGACCGCTTACTAGCAATTTGTTGAATCAACATCATTAAACGTACGCTGCGCCACAGATTTATTCCGACGTGGTCCGATGATTTGAAATAAGTTCAAATGCGTATTTAGATCGGATTTGATCATCATTTTCAAAATTTCTTCCTTTTTTCTTTTTTTAACTTTACTTTTTTTTGTATTCGATTCAATAAAATAATCATTATTTTACATAATTCCGGTCAGTACAAGAGAATCCTTCGTTCCCTGTGATGTTTCTCTCATTCTCAAAATTTTTATTCAGGATTTACCCATTTAGTGTAACGATCGAATGATCGATCGTACGTACAACTTTCCTTTTTGCGAATGAAATTTTTTTTTTTATTTTTTCCAACGATGAATTTTATTTTTGTTAAAAAACAAAATCATAAATTTACCATGAAGGTTTTTCAAAGGTATTAATCATGAACAATGATACTATTTTAATTCAAAGGTTTAATAAATTTCCGATCATGTCCCTGCATTTTTTTTTTTTTAGATTTAATTACAAGATGAATAATTTACATAATTTACATCATCAACATCCGCAATCATCACAAAAAATTGACATTCTATCAAAATTCATAGTCAATCATTACAATAAATTAAGGAAGGAATCAAATAATACCAACGATCCATTAGTAGTTGGACTTAGCGGAGCGCAAGGATGTGGTAAAAAAAAAAATTTTATAAATTAATTTTCAACATGATTAACCAACCACATCAATTAATTTTCATAAACCGATATCATAGGTAAAACAACGATTGTAAAACAAATTGTACAATACTTGAAGAGTGCGAAAAATTTATCAGTGGTAAACTTTTCCATGGATGACTTATATTTAACGTATGAAGATCAATGTCAATTGGCAAACCAGAACCCTGGGAATCAATTGTTGGAGTTTAGAGGTGCACCGGGAACTCATGATGTCTTGCTTGGAAGGCAGATCTTACAAGAATTACGTGATGTTCAACAAAAATATTCCGAACGATTACACGAAAGGTTAAGGGAGAGAGATAATGTAAAGTCAAATAATGTGAGCATCTTGATACCGTTTTACGATAAATCCTTACGAAATGGAAGAGGAGATCGAGCACCTATTGAAGAGTGGATTAGAGTTTCACCACCTTTTGATATCATTTTGTTTGATGGATGGTCTTTAGGATTTAAACATTTACCTTCTTCTGAACTCCAAGAAGCATATGATCGTGCATCGTCTTCTTTAAAAACATTAAAATCTCATTCATTTTCTCATATAAAAATTATTAACGAACATTTAAAGCGATATGAAGAGAATTGGTATCCGTTCCTTGATATTTTTATTCATGTTGAAGCGGAAAATATCAATTATGTTTATCAATGGCGTTTAGAACAAGAGCATTCTATGAAACAACGAGGAAAAAGTGGAATGAGTGATGAACAAGTTAAAGATTTTGTGAATAAATTTATGCCGGCTTATGAATTATATTTGGAAAGGTTAAGTAAGGAAAATTTCTTTTCTAAAGGAGATAAAGGAATTTATGGAAGTCATTTGAAACTTGTGATGAACCGTGAGAGAGAAATAATTAAAGAAACTTTGATCTAAAAATGAGAAAATTTGAACTTATGTATTGTAGTTCCATCCTATGATAATATAATAATAGTAAGGTAGCAATTTCCATTGGTACTGTATATTAAAATAAATGTGTGATATCAACTTTCATTTATCCGATTTCGAGTTGTACAAAAGATCTGATTAAGCCTATTGGATAAAATTAAACAACGCGTTGGGAAATGATTATATCACTAGTCCCGTTTAATTCTCCAATAGCCAATAAAAATCATTTGAAGATCAGATCAAATAAACGGATCAAAAATTTTTAAATAAAAAAAATTGAATCAAAATGTGATTCAAATATAAAAACAAGATAGAAACCTGTTCCTATGCTTCCAAAACCAATTACAATAGAAACTTCAAATAAATTTCCTATTGAGCTTATATCTGATCAGCTTTACCTAAAGAAGTAATAATTGATCTTATAGAGATTTATACTTATAATTTTTAATATTATTAATATATAGCCAGATGTAAATATTATAATAATACAAGCAAAGTCACAAAATTTTGAAGATTTTTCTTTTAGTAAACTTTATCTAAAATATTTTGATTAAACTTTTATTTATATATATAATATTTATTTATTTATTATTTTACACTATTTAATCATCATTTAAAAATAATAAATGCAAACAAAAGGTTTCAATAATGAAATAAATTCAAGTAAAAATAATACTAAATAGATAAATATAGAAATTAATATTGTTTGAAGTTTGAAATAAAAATAGTAATATACTATTTAAACTAGATTATATAATTAGATAATAATCTAAATAGGGATTGCTACCTAGTTAACTATAGATTGCTACTTAATTATTTGTAAATATTACTTAGTTATCACTTTTTATTACTTTATAGTATTTAGTTATCTATTTGAAGCTAAAGTTTTATTTAGTTTTCTTATTCTATATTAAGATTACATGTTTTTTTGTATTAATTTAGTTATCTTGTTTTCTATTAAAAATTATTAAGAGATTGTTAAAATATTACAATAGCAGTCATAAGTATCTGACCGTTCAAGATCATCTAAAATTATTATATAACTACCCCTTAAATTTTCCAGAAATATAATATAACATAATATATAATCACCTGTAAATTTATAAGTGTCGATGATACAAAAAAAAAATTTAGATGATCATCAAACTTTCGCTTGAAAAATGG
>CAJVPP010001644.1:0-18734 GCA_910592005.1 Funneliformis mosseae | reverse complement strand
AGTTCCACATAATCTTTATTATGATAAAAGTATAATATAAAGTAAAATACATATCAAGAAGAAAAAATGAAAATCTCATACAGAAAAGAAAAACTAAACTATAGAAGACTGACCCTGCACTCTTTCAGATCAATTCTAACCTAAGCTAAAACTATCACTTCTGAATATAATCAGAAAGTAAAATAGGAGAGGGCTTGGCTACTACTGCACCAAAAATTCATCCAGTGGGATCCAAGTTGCACTATGGTGTTTATTGGATCAGTATTATTGTTGTTGGTAGGAATACTGTGGAGAAGATCAAAACCTGAAGAAATGAAGTTATCTAATTTATTTTTGAGGTTAATGTTTGCAGCTTTCTCAATGGCGGATTGATGATTACACCTATCAATCCAAAAACGTTGTGATTCTTCATAAATGAAGTGCATGAAAGATGAACATATAGATAACGCTGTGGGCATATGTGGAAGATTGTTGTGAATAAGTTCAAAGAGGGTAGTAGGAATAATGCCTTTAATGAGAACCACAAAAGAGAAGGAAGTTGAGAGGTTCCACCAATTAAGATTGTCAATATCGATTAAATGAGCATTGGTAATGTCTTTAAGGTAATTTTTTACGCGTTATATAAGTAACTTCATTTGATAGTCAATTATTGGACAGGTCCATATATGGAGGAAATCCTCATCTGCAGCCTCACATTGGGGGCACAGGGCTGAAGATAAAAAAAGAGACAGATGTCTAATTTTCAGAATTTCAACTGTAGGAAGCATTTCTAGCAATCGTTGGAACTTTTTCATTCTTGTAGTAAAGGCTACATATGAAGTATGATTGGTAGCGACATTGTTATTGAGGCAGAAGGAAGTAACAAACCAATTAATTTTGAAGAAAAGTTAATATTTGCTAAGTACATGTAATGATAAAATTTGCTGAAGATGCTTGTGACGGAAAATGTCTTTTATAAGTTGCCTAATCGGTAAAAGGATAAGTTGATTGTTGTAGTTAAAAAAACTTTGTGGAGCAGACGTCGTATTAAATTGCATAACTGGAAGGGTGAGAGCGTCTTTCGCCATAGTGTCGACTTTGTTATTTAATAGGTTGTTTGAATGTGCTTTGACTTTTATCAAATGAATGTTCAGGTTATGCATAGAGATCACTTCGAAAAGACAAGACCAATGCACAGAATTGTTGATTTTCAGAAAAGGCCTGAAGGTAAGAGACTGTCTCCTGAGGAAACTAAATTTGTTGAACTGTGATATAATAACAGCTGAGTCAGTATAGACTCTGACTTTGCAATTTGAAGGGGCAGTAAGAAGTGCTGTAAAAAGAGCTGCAAATTTAGGTATTAATGATGATGGAAAGCTAGAGGTCAAAGCAGTGCTGAAGGAAACTATAGGTGAATTTTGGTGGGATTGTAGCCAAGCAAACCCCATTTTGATTAAAGGAAGGCCTATGTTTGTAAGGGATCCATCTGTATAAAATTCTAATTCAGTAGCAGAAACAAAATTAGTAGAAAGTGTTAGTAATTCTTCTTTATGTGTAGAAGGAATAAATCTATCTATATAAGAATTATATGAACAGAAGATGGTCTATTTAGGATATCGGGCTGAGAGGACGCAACTGCACAAGTCAATGCTAGTTCATTCAGAACACCAGCTGATAACGCTGTCAAATTGGAACTGTCATAATAAATATTGTGAAATTCTGCACAGTATACATGAGGGATTCTGACACGACAGTATGATTTATTGGTTGGAAGTGCATTCAGGTTATGCAAGGGACAGCGTGAACATGGGGTTAATTTTGTACTATAATCAGGCGCTTTTTCAAAGTTATAGTGTCTGAGATGCAAATTGTGTTGGTCAGCGTGAGTGATACGTCCAATGATAAAACTGTTTAGATTGAATATCCAGCCCACAGCATACGATCTGTAACCAGGGTAAGATATTGCTATTTTAATGTATAACCATACATGAGATTGTGTGGAAATATTCTTGTGATAAATCTATCAGGTGATGGTTGTAAATACTGTTTCATAATAGTAAACCATTTGGGGGTTCTGATAAATCTTGTTTGTTGATGCGTAATATGGATTAGATCTTTATAGGAGAATATGTAATTACCTACACAGTTTACCAGTTGTTTCGCAAAAAGAATAGAACATTTTCTGAAATCCAGGACGTGATTTCTGTATATAGGTTTAATAAGGTCTGAAATTGGGGTCGCACCTCCAGATATCAGATTATTTGAGCTTAACTGAACGCTAAGGTTAATATTCAGGTTTTTAATGTACTAAGCAGAGCTGGAAGCCAGTCATCTTTAGACCTCTGGGTATTATATGGCCAATATATTAAAGGAGAGATATATAACCATTCCTGAGTTTGCAGTTGTCTAACACGAATTTTAAAAGAGAGGCCTAATAAGTTAGGTTCATTGGCTATCTGCAAAAGAGCACTGCTAAGATTCTGGATGATTCTTTAGTGGAGGGGAGTAATATTGTAAAAATAGTATGACAGAAAAAGCGAGGATGGCGTTTTCTGTGAGAAGTGCAATTTGGAGCGAAGGAAGACTACATATGAAGCCATGATTCAGACACAATGTTTTTCTGAAGGGAGTGTAAGTTGTGACTTATATTCTATACATGATAGAATGACTGTATTGAATATATATGTAAGATGAGCATCTGTTAGTCGTTTGGAGCGCATTATGGTGATTGCCAACTTGATTTCTTCATGATTCTGATTGGTGATAAACGTTTTGTTGTCTGTCAACGAGATCTAGACTCCTAGATACCTGACACTTTCGCTGGATTTCTGTGTAGTGATGTGATGTGTGTTGTTGTAATTAGCGATTGCAAAGGGCTCTAACTGAGTTTTATTAACCAAAAGTTCTGACTTAGACCAATTAACCTGAATGTCATTAAAAAAGTAGAAACTATTAGCAATACTAATAATTGATGTCAAGTCGTCAGCAGACTTGGCAATCCATAGAGTATCGTCTATGAATGCTAAGGCTAGGATTGTGATGGAAAGGCATTAGGTAGCTGGTAACCGAGCATCAGGTTGCCAATTACAATTCATTTTATAACCGTAGGGTGACTCCTGGACTCTGCAGAGCAGTGGGTCGTAATATATACACCACAAGAGGGGTAAGATGACTTCTCCTTGGTCAATACCAGAAATTACGACATAAGGATCGGTATTGCCATACACTGTGAAGATACAGTTGAGTCTTGGAATAAATAATTTCATGATGATGTTGATATAGCCGAAGGGGATTCTAAGCCTTTTCATTGCTTTGACCAAAGTAAACACATTGACGCGGTCATATGCCTTGGATATATCTTGTAAAAGTATCCAGAGTTCAGATTTATTGGTGATGGCGTCTTGTTTTATATTATCTATAATATGTATAGGATCAAAAGTGGATTTAAATGGCAATCCAGCGAAGTTTGATCCTTTCAATATGTTATTCTGAACAATTATTGATGCAAGTCTGGTATTAAGTAATTTTACAAAGGCTTTTCTCAAACATTCCAGAAGCGTGATTGAACGAGTGTTGTTGAGGTCGAATTTTCAAGGTTTAGGTTTAGGAATCAAATAGACATAAGCAAGGTTCCATCTTATGGGGGTTGAAGAAATCTGAAGACAGCCACAAATAATTAACCAGAGGTATTTTTTGCTATGTGAACCCAGATGCTTAAGCATTTCGTTAGATATAGATGAGGGGTCAGTAGCTTTGTCATTGGGCAGACATTCAATAATCCTATACCATTCGTCAGCTGATGGGAACGAGGTGAGCTGGTTGTATATCGATGGATCAATGTCAGCAATGGGTTGGTAGGTGGACGTCCATTCCTCAGAAATTCTTTTATCACAGTGTGTTATTCCTGCGATTTGTTGAAAATGTCTATTGACTTCGTTTTTCACGTCAGTGTCACTAGTCAGTAATGGCTTATCATGTTTAGAATTATTCAGGCATTTATCAAGAATGATAACCTTCTTTTTTTATTCAATATGGAGTCAATCATACGTGAAGGATCAGCATTGTAATCATCAATGCGAGTTTGGAGCACTTCTTGGATGCTTTTAATTTTGAACTCCTGTTCTTTAAGTTTAGCTTTGACATAAAGACCTGCTAATAATAATTTAATGTCAGTGATAACCGAGTTAATATGAGCTAAGGAGTGGTAAATGTTTACAGCTGTCACGTGTAGGTTACTAAATTGTGCAATGATAAGAAAATCTTTGTATTTGGACGACCATTCTGAACATTTGGGTGTGTTGTTAAGGCAGACTCTGGTAAGTTTGTTAAAACTGTGTAAGGTCTTGATTTTCTTGTAGATGGTTGAGAGTCCTATAGGCCGTTTTTTATAGTGGATTGTTCTGATTTTGTTTACAGGTATGCAAGATTTGACCGCTGCAATTATGGATTCTTGAAATACATTCTACGAGCTGTTGAGTAAGAACTGTGTCCAGTGCTTTGTAATGGAAAGGTCTTTAAGGGAACTATGCTTGGTGATATTATCAGTTTTGGCAGTGAATTTGGCCCATTTTAGGTCATCTATATAGGAGTAATTGAAGAAACTCTTCCTAGGACATCGTCTATCGTTCAAAGGAGTGGTCAAGAAGTCAGACATTAAAGTCATTACAACTGAATGATCAGAGACAGAGGGTATCATGGACACTGTTTAACACATGAGAGTGTTCAATGTCATTTCAGAGGACATCCAAATGTAATCGATTTGTGACGAAGAATTATTATGAAAAAAGGACGGGAAGGATGAACAGTTAGTATTGTGAACAATGCTAAAAACGTCAAACAAATTATGTCTTAACAGTGAGTTCATAAAACGGATTGTATGTTGTGGGTTCTGTGAACGGTCAAAATCAGCATTAAAATCACCAAGCAAGATGATGTGGTAGTTATCGCGAGTTGTTTCTTCAAGAAGTGCGATGATATATGTATGCATAGATCTGCATAGTACTTTTGAGTCAGGGTTGAGTGATGGGAAGTACGCATTGATAACCAATAGCTTTTGTTTGTCAGCGAATTGTAATTTAGTGTAAATAATATGATCGTATTTTGATTCATGTTTAAAACATGTTTGGCCAGTTTTTTACTAAAGGAGAGGCTGACTCCAAACCCACTAGTTTGGCTCTCCTGGTATGTACTGGTGAAGGTGGTAAAATTTGAAAAAGATCAATTGAGGATGGAGGAGTTGGTAGATTTGAAATTTGTTTCTTGGAAACCGATGATATTAAGATCATATGACTCATATAGGGATATTAAATAGTTTTGTTTGGCAGAATTGTTGAAAGACCTAACATTATGTGATGCAATGTTAATAGTTGGCAAGTAATTAGTTTGGGAGGTGATATCGTTCATATTAAAATTGGTATTTGTAGAGACAGTGTTCATTGAGTGCAATAAGATTATTGCTAGAAGCTACCGAGGCAGCTTTGATGTTTTTATCTAGGGTATCAGTGATAGGAATGAAAGGTTTAGCATCGTGTTCACTCATCAGACTTTTGTTTAGAAGGATTTGTTGAAAATCTGCACACGTGAAAGAAAGATTGTTGATAACTGTAGTGAATGATAATATACGTCTTTGTTGTCGATGGCAGATCGTAATAAGCTGTTCATTTGTTTTTTTCTGCAAGGGAGTTACGCAGTTGGAGGCATCAATGTGAGGATATTTTTCATCAGCAGGTGATGATTCTGGGGGAAGTGCATTATTGTGTTTAGCCGCGTCCTGAAGGGTAATTACGTTGATATCAAGTGCTTTTTTGATGACATTAAGCCTGTCTTGTAAGAAAGCTAAACTGGAAGTTAGAATGGTAAGTTATTTTGTGATGGCTTCGAGTTGAGTGGTAACAAATTTTTGAAAGTCCTGATTGTGTATGGAGCCTCCTTTAGCGGTTCCTTTGGAAAGGTCATTAATCGGCTTAGGTATCCTAATTGAATTGTCTGCTTTAATGTCCATATCATCAGGAATGTTGTCAGCCCAAGATAAGGGTTTAGGGTTTGGTTTGTGTTCTTTATCAGAAAAGGTCTATGGTAGAGGATTGGATGAGGAACCTTTAGTTTAGTCATCCTTCTTTTTGTTCTTAACGGCATCTACAAAGGTCACGTTATTTTTTACTGCGCCTCTTTGTTGTTGTTTTTTGGTGCAATGTAGTTACTGAATTGAGCTGATTGAAACTTTTGATAAAGTTGTTGCATATTACGGTCTTTCAGATTGTGTCTACATTTTGGACAGTTTGTTGCATTATGATGAGCAGACGAGCAGATAGCACAAAGTTTTTTCTTGGAATCCGTCCATTTAACTTTTTTTCCGTTAAGTGTCAAATCTTTGAGTTTACTGGCCGCTTCACAAAGTTCCGCAGAGACAAAGTAAAAGTAAGCGTGTTAGAGGTAGTTATAATTTGACCTAGCCCTGGGGATGATCCAGGCAGTTGCTTCTGTTATTCGACCTATATCCAAGAGATTACGTGACGTTGTATTTCTTGGAAGATTAGTTAGTTTGATTGAGAATTTGGATTTGTTTTGGATGTCAACATGAGGTAAGTTGCATCTATGAAATCTAATCATGTCATTTAAAAGGAATATTCCGTCTCCCTTATCAAGTTCTGTGAAATTGGCTTTCTTGTCAAAGGTGATATTCGCTCATTGTCATAAGTTACGGGTTTCTATCATGATACGAGTAATATTACCGTATTTAAAAAACAATTTTTTTAGACGCAATTCAGTGGCGTCCAGTGGAATTTCTGTCACAGTGATGGAAAATTCTAGAGTAAATGGAACTTGTTTTTGTAGGACAAGTGGTAAGAACGTGTTATTATCCACTTGTGGAATCTGCATCTTGCAGAAATTATCTTGTTCATTTTGGTTCAAAAAGGCAAGTTTGAGAATGGTTTGTTTATGATCTACTGGAGATTTACCACGTGTGATACCTGAAAAGGAAAGTAATTCCATGCAGTACTGATCGATGATGTCAGCAATTTTTTATTGGGGGGTTCCGCCTTTGTATTTTTCGAGTAAACAATACGCGAAAAATTTTTCGAGAGGGCGACTGTCGGTAAAGGCAAGAATATCTTCTTCAGTAGTGATAAGATTTTCAGTAGGGTTAGAGCTATCGTCAATATTCATAGTACTAGATGAAGCTACGTTAGTGGTTAAGGAAACTTCCTTTTTTTTGCCTTTGTTGTTTACCGAAGAAGTTTCGGCAAGAGTATTTTTGACTTTCATGTTATTTTCAAGAAAGTCGTTCATCGAGACAGATAAAAAGGCTGTTGGTTCAACTGTCTGCGTAGTATTTTGCTTTTTGTTAGGCTGTTGGATAGTTTTGGATGACGCAGAGTGACTGCGGTTGTTATTTTATTTTCTGCTATTTTTTGGCATGGTGGAGAAGCAGAAAAAAATATCATTATATTAAATATTTTTTTTTTTATTTTTTAAAGTGCGGTAGTTCCACATAATCTTTATTATGATAATAGTATAATATAAAGTAAAATACAAATCAAGAAGAAAAAATGAAAATCTCGTACAGAAAAGAAAAACTAAACTATAGAAGACCGACCCTGCACTCCCCCAGATCAATTCTAACCTAAGCTAAAACTATCACTTCTGAGTATAATCGAAAAGTAAAACAGGAGAGGGCTTGGCCACTACTGCACCAAAAATTCGTCCAGTGGGATCCAAGTTGCACTATGGTGTTTATTAGATTAGCATTATTGTTGTTGGTAGGAATACCGTGGGGAAGATCAAAACCTGAAGAAATGAAGTTATCTAATTTATTTTTGAGGTTAATGTTTGCAGCTTTCTCGATGGCGGATTGACGGTTACATCTATCAATCCAAAAATGTTGTGATTCTTCATAAATGAAGTGCATGAAAGATGAACATGCGAATAACGCTGTAGGCATATGTGAAAGATTGTTGTAAATAAGTTCAAAGAGGGTGGTAGAAACTATGCCTTTAATGAGAACCACAAAGGAGAAAGAAGTTGAGAGATTCCACCAATTAAGATTGTCAATATCGATTAAATGAGCATTGATAATGTCTTTAAGGTAGTCTTTTGCGTGTTGTATAAGCAACTTCATTTGATAGTCAACTATCGGACAAGTCCATATATGGAGGAAATCCTCATCTGCAGTCTCACATTGGGGCATAGGGCTGAGGACGGAAAAAGAGATAGATGTCTAATTTTCAGAATTTCAACTGTAGGAAGCATTTCTAGCAATCGTTAGAACTTTTTCATTCTTGTAGTAGAGGCTACATATGATGTGTGATTGGTAGTGACATTGTCATTGAGGCAGAAAGAGGTAATAAACTAATTAATTTTGAAGAATAGATGATATTTGTTGACTACATGTAGAGATAAAATGTGTTGAAGATGCTTGTGTCAGAAGATGTCTTTAACAAGTTGTCTAATCGGTAGAAGGATAGGTTGATTATTGTAGTTAAAAAAACTTTGTGAAGCATCCTTCGTATTAAATTGCATGACTGGAAGGGTGAGAGCGTCTTTTGCTATAGCGTCAACTTTGTTGTTCAGTAGATTGTTTGAATGTGCTTTGACTTTTATCAAGTGGACGTCCAGGTTATATACAGAGATCACTTCGAAAAGACAAGACCAATGCACAGAATTGTTGATTTTCAGAAGAGGTCTAAAGGTGGGAGACTGTTTCTTGAGAAAACTAAATTTGTTGAACTGAGATATGACAACTGCAGAGTCAGTATAAAATCTAACTTTACAATTTTGAGGGGCAGTCAGGAGTGCTGTAAAAAGGGCTGCAAATTTAGGAATTGATGATGACGGAAAGCTAAAGATCAAAGCAGTACTGAAGGAAACCATGGGCGAATTTTGGTGGGATTGTAGCCAAGCAAACCCTATCTTGATTGAAGGAATACCTATATTTATAAGGGATCCATCTGTATAAAATTCTAATTCAGTAGCAGAAACAAAATTAGTAGAAAGTGTTAATAATTCTTCTTTATGTGGAGAAGGGATAAATCTATCTATATAAGAATTATAAGTGAGGGGATGAACAGAAGGTGGTCTATTTAAGATATTGGGTCGAGAGGACGCAACTGCACAAGTCAATGCTAGTTCGTTCAGAACACCAGCTGATAACGTTGTCAAATTGGAACTGTTGTAATAAATATTGTGAAATGCTGCACAGTATACACGAGGGATACTGACATGGCAGTATAATTTGTTTGTTAGAGGTGCATTCAGGTTATACAAGGAACAGCGTGAACATAGGGTTAATTTTGTACTATAATCAGGCGCTTTTTCAAAGTTATGACGTCAGAGGTGCAAATTGTGTTGGTCGGCATGAGTGATACGTCCAATGATAAAACTGTTTAGATTGAATATCCAACCCACAGCGTACGATCTGTAATCAGGGGTAAGGTATTGCTGTTTTAATGTGTAACCATACACAAGGTTGTGTGGAAATATTCTGGTGATAAATCTATCATGTGATGGTTGTAAGTACTGTTTCATGATAGTAAACCATTTGGGAGTTCTGACAAATCTTGTTTGTTGATGCGTAATATGTATTAGATCTTTATAGGAGAACATGTAGTTACTCACACAGTTTACCAGTTATTCAGCAAAAAGAACTGAGCATTTTCTGAGATTCAGGATGTGATTTCTATATATAAGTTTAATGAGGTCTGAAATCAGGATCACACCTCCAGATACCAGATTATTTGAGCTTAACGGAACGCTAAAGTTAATGTTCAGGTTGTTTAATATACTAAGCAGCGCTAGAAGCCAGTCATCTTTAGACCTCTGGGTATTATAAGGCCAATGTACTAAAGGGAGATATGCAACTATTCCCAAGTTTGCAGTTGTCTAACACAGATTTTAAAAGTGAGGCCTAATAAGTTAGGTTCATTGGCCATCTGCAGAAGAGCACTACTAAGATTCTGAATAATTCTTTGGTAGAGGGAAGTAATATTATAAAAATAGTATGACAGAAAAAGCGAGGATGGTATTTTTCGTAAGAAGTGCAATTTGGAGCGAAGGAAGGTTACATATGAGGCCATGATTCAGACACAGTGTTTTTCTGAAGGGAGTGTAAGTTGTGACTTATATTCTATATGTGGTAAAATGACTGTATTGAATATATATGTAAGATGAGCGTCCGTTAGTTGTTTGGAACGCATTATGGTGATTGCTGACTTGATCTCTTCATGAATCTGATTGGTGATAAACGTTTTGTTGTCTGTCAGCGAGATTCAGACTCCTAGATACCTGACACTTTCACTGGGCTTCTGTGCGGTGATGTGATGTATGTTGTTGCAATTAGCGATTGAGAAAGGCTCTAACTGAGTCTTATTTACCAAGAGTTCTGACTTGGGCCAATTAACCTGGATATCATTAAAGGAGTAGAAACTGTTCACAATACTAATAATTGATGTCAGGTCGTTAGCAGACTTAGCAATCCATAGAGTATCGTCCATGAATGCTAAGGCTAGGAAAGTTGTAGACAGGCATTGCGTGGCTGGTAACCGAGCATCAGGTTGCCAATTACAACTCATTTTATAGCTGTAGGGTGACTCCTGGACTCTACAGAGTAGTGAGTTGTAGTATATATACCACAAGAGGGGTAAGATGACTTCTTCTTGGTTGATACCAGAAATTACGACATAGGGATCAGTATTGCTATGAGCTGTGAAGATACAGTTGAGTCTTGAAATAAATAATTTCATGATGGTGTTGATATAGCCGAAAGGGATTTTTAGCCTTTCCATTGCTTTGACCAATGTAAACACATTAACGCGATCATATGCCTTAGACATATCTTGTAAAAGTATCCAGAGTTCAGATTTATTGGTGATGGTGTCTTGTTTTATATTATCTATTATATGTATGAGATCAAAAGTGGATTTAAATGGCAGTCCAGCGAAGTTTGATCCTTTCAAGATGTTGTTTTGAACAATTATTGATGCAAGTCTTTTATTGAGTAGTTTTACAAAGGCTTTTCTCAGGAATTCTAGAAGCATTATCAGGCGAGTGTTGTTGAGATCAAATTCCCAAGATTTAGGTTTAGGAATCAGATAGACATAAGCAAAGTTCCATCTTGTGAGGGTTGAGGAAATCTGAAGACAGCCACAAATAATTAACCAGAGGTATTTTCTACTATGTGGACCAGATGCTTAAGCATTTCATTAGATATAGAGAGGGGCTAGTAACTTTGTCATTAGGCAGACACTCTATAATCCTGTACCATTCGTCAGCTGATGGGAGCGAGTTGAGCTTTTCATATATTGCTGAGTCAATATCAGCAATTGGTTGGTATGTAGAAGTCCATTCTTCTGGAATTGTTTTGTCACAATGTATTGTTCCTGCGATTTGTTGGAAATGTCTATTGACTTCATTTTTCACATCAGTGTCACTAGTCAGTAACGGCTTATCATGTTTAGAGTTGTTCAGGCATTTATCAAGGATGATAACCTTCCTTTTCCTATTCAATATAGAGTCAATCATACGTGAAGGATCAGCATTGTAATCATCTATGCGAACTTGTAGCGCTTCTTAGATGCTTTTAATTTTGAACTCCTGTTCTTTGAGTTTAGCTTCGACATAAAGACCTGCTAATAATAATTTAATGTTAGTGATAACCAAGTTAATATGAGCTAAGGAATAGTAAATGTTTATGGCTGTCACGTGTAGGTTACTAGATTGAGCAATGATGAGAAATTCTTCATATTTAGTCAACCATTCAGGACACTTGGTTTTATCTTTGAGACAAGCTCAAGTAAGTTTGTTAAAACTATGTAAGGTTTTGATGTTCTTATAAACAGTTGAGAGACTTATAGGCCATTTTTTATAGCGGGTTATTCTAGCTTTGCTTACAGGTATACATGATTTGGCCGCTGCAATTATAGATTCTTGAAATACGTTCCATAAGCAGTTGAGTGAGGACTAAGTCCAGTGCTTTGTAATGGAAAGGTCTTTAAGAGAACTGTGTTTGGTGATGTTGTCAGTCTTGGCAGCGAATTTGGCCCATTTCAGGTCATCCATATGGGAGTAATTAAAGAAACTCTTCCTAGGACATCATCTATCATTCGAGGGAGTGGTCAAGAAGTCAGACATTAAAGTCATTACAACTGAATAATCAGAGACAGAGGGTATCATGAACACTGTTTGGCACTTAAGGATGTTCAAGGTCATTTCAGAGGACATCCAAATGTAATCGATTCGTGATGAAGTATTATTACGAAAAAAGGACAGGAAGGATGAATGGTTAGTATTATGAACGATGCTAAAAATGTCAAATAAATTATGTTTTGACAGTGAGTCCATAAAACGGATTGTATGTTGTGAGTTCTGTGAGCGGTCAAAATCAGCATTAAAATCACCAAGTAAGATGATGTGGTGATTATCACGGGTAGCTTCTTCAAGGAGTGTGATGATATATGTATGCATAGATTTACATAGTACTTTAGAGTCAGAGTTAAGTGGTGAGAAGTACGTATTGATAACCAATAGCTTTTGTTTGTCAGCGAATTGTAATTTAGTATAAATAATACAATCGTATTTTGATTCATGTTTAAAAATGTGTTTGGCCAGTTTTTTGCTGAAGGAGAAACTGATACCAAACCTGCTAGTTTGGCTCTCCTGGTACGTATTAGTGAAGGTGGTAAAGTTTGGAAAAGATCGATTGAGGATGGAGGGATTGGTAGATTTGAAATTTGTTTCTTGAAGACTGATGATATTGAGATCATGTGACTCATATAGTGATATTAAATAGTTTTGTTTGGCAGAATTGTTGAGAGATCTAACGTTGTGTGATGCAATGTTAATAGTTGGCAAGTACTTAGGTTGGGAGGTGATATCGTTCGTATCAAAATCTGTATTTGTAGAGACAGTGTTCATTGTATGCAATAAAATTATTGCTGGAAGCTACCGAGGCAGCTTTCAATGTTTTTATCTAGAGTATCAGTGATAGGAGTGAAGGATTTAGCATTGTGTTGACTCATCAGACCTTTGTTTAGGAGGATTTGTTGGAAGTCTGCACACGTGAAGGAAAGACTATTGATAACTGTGGTGAATGATAATATACGTCTTTGTTGTCGATGGCAGATCGTAATAAGCTATTCATTTGTCTTTTTTTGCAAGGGGTTATGCAGTTAGAGGCATCAATATAAGGATATTTTTCGTCAGCGGGTGATAATTCTGGGGGAAGCATATTATTGTGTTCAGCCGCATCCTGAGGGGTAATTACGTTGATATCGAGTGCTTTTTCGATAACACTAAGTCTGTCTTGTGAGAAGGCTAAGCTGGAAGTTAGAATGGTAAGTTGTTTTGTGATGGCTGAGTGTTGAGTGGTAACAAATTTTTGGAAGTTCTGATCGTGTATGGAGCCTCCTTTAGCAGTTCCTTTGGAAAGGTCATTGATCGGCTTAAACACCCTAGTTGAATTGTCTGCTTCAATGTCCATATCGTCAGGAATATCATCAGCCCAAGATAAGGATTTAGGGTTTGGTTTGTGTTTTTTGTCAGAAAACATCTGAGGTGGGGAATTGGAGGAGGAACTTTTAGTTTGATCATTCTTCTTTTTGTTCTTAACGGCATCTACAAAGGTCACGTTGTCATTTACTGCACCTCTTTGTTGTTGTTTTTTTGGTGCAATGTAATTACTGAATTGAGCTGATTAAAATTTTTGATAAAGTTGTTGCATATTACGGTCTTTCAGATTGTGTCTTTGTTTTAGACAGTTTATTGCATTATGATGAGCTGACGAGCAGATAGCATAAAGTTTTTTCTTGGAGTCGGTCCATTCAACTTTTTTACCGTTAAGTATTAAATCTTTGAGTTTACTGGTCGCTTCACAGAGTTCCGCAGAAGCAAAGTAAAAGTAAGCATGTTGGAGGTAGTTATAATTTGACCTGGCCCTAAAGACGATCCAAGCAGTTGCTTCTGTCATTCGACCTATATCCAAGAGGTCACGTGACATTGTATTCCTTGGAAGATTAGTTAATTTGATTGAGAACTTGGATTTGTTCTAGATGTCAACATGAGGTAAGTTGCATCTATGAAATCTAATCATGTCATTGAGGAGGAATATTCCGTCTCCTTTATCAAGTTCAGTGAAATTGGCTTCCTTGTCAAAAGTGATATTCGCTCGTTGCCATAAGTTACGGGTTTCTATTATGATACGAGTAATATTACCGTATTTAAAAAACAATTTTTTTAGGCGCAATTCAGTGGCATCCAGTGGAATTTCTGTCATAGTGATGAAAAGTTCTGGGGTAAATGGAACTTGTTTTTGTAGAACAAGTAGTAAGAACGTGTTATTGTCCATTTGTGAGATCTGCATCTTGCAGAAATTATCTCGTTCATTTTGGTTCAAAAAGGCAAGTTTGAGAATGGTTTGTTTATGATCTGCTAGAGATTTGCCACGTGTGATACCTGAAAAGGAAAGTAACTCCATGCAATGCTGATCGATGATGTCAGCAATTTTTTATTAGAGAGTTCCACCTTGGTATTTTTTGAGTAAACAATACGCAAAAAATTTTTCGAGAAGGCGACTGTTGGTAAAAGTAAGAAGGTCTTCCTCAGTAGCGATAAGGTTTTCAATAGGGTCAGAGCTATCGTTAATGTTCATGGTACTGGAGGAAGAGGCTACATTATTGTTAAAGAGAACTTCCTTTTCTTTTCCTTTGTTGTTTACTGAAGAAGTTTCGGCGAGAGTGTTTTCAACTTCCATGTCGTTTTCTTGAACAAAGTCGTTCATTGAGATAGATAAAAGGGCTGTTAGTTCAACTGTCTGCATAGTATTTTGTTTTTTGTTGGATTGCTAGATAGTTTTGGGCGACGCAAAGTGATCGCGGTTATTGTTTTGTTTTCTGCTATTTTTTGGCATGGTGGAAAAGCAGAAAGAGTTTAATACTTTATATTAAATATTTTTTTTTTTTTTTTTTTAAAGTGCGGTAGTTCCACATAATCTTTATTATGATAAAAGTATAATATATAAAGTAAAATACAAATCAAGAAGAAAAAATGAAAATCTCGTACAGAAAAGAAGAACTAAACTATAGAAGACTGACCCTGCACTCCCCCAGATCAATTCTAACCTAAGCTAAAACTATCACTTCTGAGTATAATTGAAAAGTAAACGGAAGAAGGCTTAGCCACTACTGCACTAAAAATTCGTCTAGTGGGATCCAAGTTGCATCATGTTGTTTATTAGATTAGCATTATTATTGTTGGTAGGAATACTGTGAGGAAGATCAAAACCTGAAGAAATGAAATTTTCTAATTTATTTTTTAGGTTAATATTTGCAGCTTTCTCAATGGCAGATTGACGATTACATCTATCAATTCAGAACCGTTGTGATTCTTCATAAATAAAGTGCATGAAAGATGAACATGCAGATAATGCAGTGGGCCTATGTGAAAGATTGTTGTGAATAAGTTCAAAGAGGGTGGTAGGAACAATGCCTTTAATGAAAACCATAAAGGAGAAGGAGGTTAAAAGGTTCTACTAATTAAGATTGTCAATATCAGTTGAATGAGCATTGGTAATGTCTTTAAGGTAGTCTTTTGCTCATTGTATGAGCAACTTCATTTAAAAGTCAACTATCGGACAGGTCCATATGTGAAGGAAGTCCTCATCTGCAGCCTCACATCGGAAGCACAGTGTTGAGGGTGGGAAAAGAGATGGATGTCTGATTTTCAGAATTTCAGTTGTAGGAAGCATTTCCAGCAGTCGTTGGAACTTTTTCATTCTTGTAGTAGAGGCTACATATGATGTGTGATTGGTAGCTACATTGTCATTGAGGTAGAAGGAGATAACAGACCAATTAATTTTGAAAAAAGGTTGATATTTACTAAGTACATACAATGATAAAATTTGCTGAAGATGTTTGTGTCAGAAGATGTCTTTTATAAGTTGCCTAATCGGTAAAAGAATAGGTTGTTTGTTGTAGTTAAAAAAACTTTGTGGAGCAACCGTTGTATTAAATTGCATGACTGGAAAGGTGAAAGCATCTTTCGCCATAGCGTCAACTTTGTTATTCAGTAAATCATTTGAATGTGCTTTGACTTTTATTAAATGAACATCCAGGTTATACACAGTGATCACTTTGAAAAGACAAAACTAATGCACAGAATTGTTGATTTTCAGAAAAGGCCTGAAGGTGGGAGACTGCTTCTTGAGAAAACTAAATTTGTTGAATTGTGATATGATCACAGCTGAGTCAGTATGGACTCTGACTTTGCAATTTGAAGGGGTAGTCAGTAGTGCTGTAAAAAGGGCTGCAAATTCAGGTATTGATGATGATGAAAAGCTTGAGGTCAACGCGGTGCTGAAAGAAACCATAGGCGAATTTTAGTGAGATTGTAGCCAAGCAAACCCCATCTTGATTGAAGGAAGGCCTATATTTATAAGGGATCCATCTGTATAAAATTCTAATTCAGTAGCAGAAACAAAATTATTAGAGAGTGTTAGTAATTCTTCTTTATGTAGAGAAGGGATAAATCTATCTATACAAGAGTTATAAGTAGGGGGATGAATAGAAAACGGTCTAATTAAGATATTGGGCTGAGAGGATGCAACTGCACAAGTCAATGCTAGTTCATTCAGAACACCAGCTGATAACGCTGTTGAATTGGAGCTGTCATAATAAATGTTATGAAATGCAGCACAGTATACACGAGGAATACTGACACGGCAGTATGATTTGTTTGTTGAAGGTGCATTCAGATTATGCAAGGGATAACGTGGGCATGGGACTAATTTTGTACTATGATTAATTGCTTTTTCATAGTTATAGTGTCTGAGATACAGATTATGTTGGTCGGCATGAGTGATACGTTTAATGACAAAACTATTGAGATTGAGCATCCAGCCCACAGCGTACGATCTGTAATCAGGGGTAAGATATTGCTGTTTTAATGTGTAACTATACATAAGGTTGTGTGGAAATATTCTGGTAATAAATCTATCAGGCGACGGTTGTAAGTACTGTTCCATGATAGTAAACCATTTGGGAGTTCTGACAAATCTTGTTTGCTGATGTGTAATATGGATGAGATCTTTATAGAAGAACATGTAGTTACCCACACAATTCATCAGTTGTTCAGCGAAAAGGACTGAGCATTTTCTAAGATCCAGGACGTGATTTCTGTATATAGGTCTAATGAGGTCTGAAATCGAAGTCACACCTCTAGATACCAGATTATTTAAGCTTAACAGAATGCTAAGGTTAATGTTCAAATTGTTTAATGTACTAAGCAGCGCTGGAAGCCAATCATCTTTAGACCTCTGGGTATTATATGGCCACTATACTAAAGAAGAGATATGCAACCATTCCCGAGTTTGCAGTTGTCTAACACAGATTTTAAAAGTGAGGCCTAGTAAATTGGCCATCTGCAGAAGGGCACTGCTAAGATTCTGAATAATTCTTTGGTAGAGGGAGTAATATTGTAAAAATAGTGTGACAGAAAAAGCGAGGACGGCGTTTTCCATGAAAAGTGCAATTTGAAGCGAAGGAAGGCTACATATGAGGCCATGATTTGAACACAATGTTTTTCTGAAGGGAGTGTGAGTTGTGACTTATATTCTATACATTGTAGAATAACCGTATTGAATATATATGTAAGATGAGCGTCTGTTAGTCGTTTAGGACGCATTATGGTGATTGCCGATTTGATTTCTTCATGAATCTGATTAGTGATAAACATTTTGTTATCTGTTAACAAGATCCAGACTCTAAGATACCTGACACTTTCACTGGGTTTCCGTGCAGTGATGTGATGTGTATTGTTGCAATTAGCAATTGTGAAAGACTTAAATTGAGTCTTATTTACTAAGAGTTCTGACTGGGCCAATTAACCTGGATGTCATTAAAGGAGTAGAAACTGTTAGCAATACAAATAATTGATGTCAGATCGTCAGCAAACTTGGCAATCCATAGGGTGTCATCCATGAATGCTAAGGCTGGAATCGTTGTGGTCAGGCATTGTGTGGCTGGTAACTGAGCATCAGGTTGCCAATTACAACTCATTTTATAGCCATGGGATGACTCCTGGACTCTACAGAGCAGTGGGTCGTAGTATATGCATCATAGAAGGGGTGAGATAACTTCTCCTTGGTTAATACCAGAAATTACAACATAAGGGTCGGTATTGCCATGAGCAGTAAAGATGTAGTTAAGTCTTGGAATAAATAGTTTCATGATGATGTTGATGTAGCCAAAAGGAATTCTTAGTCTTTCTATAGCTTTGACCAATGTGAACACATTGACGCGGTCATATGCCTTGGACATATCTTGTAAAAGTACCCAAAGTTCAGAAGTGGGATATCACGCTATAATATAATTATATTATAGCGTGGTATCCCACTTGGACTAGGTTATAGTACCACGCTATAATCTGAATACCATACTATAATCTGAATATCACGTTATATTCTAGATACTACACTATAATCCAAATACCACACTATAATCTAAATACTACACTAAAATCTAAATATCACACTATAACTAAATATCATGCTATAATTTAATTACTACGACCTAATTACCACGTTTTAATCTGAATACATAATCTGGCTACCACACTATAATCTACAGTCAACCCTTTCTACAATTACACCTTATATAATCACACCCTCTTTATAAGCACATTATATTTTAGTTCTGATTTTTTAAAATATAAAAACCCTCTTTATAATCACATATTAATTATAATCACTATCACACCAATTATTCAAC
>CAJVPP010001643.1:0-18735 GCA_910592005.1 Funneliformis mosseae | reverse complement strand
AAGTCTAAAAATAAAGTTTTGTACACTGCGCCGCCTTAATTGTCAAAAAATTGCAATTTTAAAATTTGTGTTCGGGTAATGCAATACTTTTGACCGCCACTGTATATACAGACCTGCTAAAAGTCTCTGAACACTATTTTTCAGAGGCTTTATACTAATTATATCATGTAACTATATAAAATTGTGACTATATAATGTTTTAGACATTGTTTACTTGAATTAAATCAAATAAATATGTGTTTGGTTTGTTTATTTTGATTTTAGATTAAAATAAAATTTTACCTTTTTAAATAATGAAAATGTCTAAAAAATTATTATAGAAAAACACAGTGACATAATTTTTTGCTATTAATACAGCAATAGTTATCGAAGTATTATTGTGACTATTGATTGTGGAAAGTCAACAGTTCTTGATATTTTAAAAAGAATGGATAATACCGAAACTGTTAATGTTATAAGGGTATAGAAACAAATTCTGATACAAACTATCAAAAATTTTGGTTAATAGTATGTCACAGTGAATTTGGGCTGTGATTAAAGCAAATGAAGGCTCAACCAGTACTAATTATTTAGTACTAGATGTATAGCATATTGTACTTTAATAAATATTTTAATAAATATTTTTTAATAAAATTTAAAAATTCCAAGTTTTATATTTAGCCAAAAAATGTTCAGAGACTTTTGGCAGGGTCTGTATATATATATAAAAATAATAATTACAATCTCTTTAACATAACATTGAAGATACATTGCGATAAGTTTTAGATGTCTTCCATTATCAATAAAGTATACATTATGATTTTTACATTTGTATTTTTCTCTTAGATCATAGATATATGTTCTTCTTATTATAAGATTTCAGAAAATCCTTCTAATTTTTAAAATTGAATATTTTTTTTATATGTTTTAACATTTTTATTTTCTAATTCTTCATAATTCGATACATTCTAAAATAAAAGCAAATAAAAATATTATTTATAATATAGCAAATAGTAATTTTTTAATTAAATAAAATTATTTTACCTTTCATTTTTTTTTTTTATAAACATAACAATGGTCATATTTTATTTCATATCCAGTAATTTTTTATAGTCTAATAAAAACTTTTGTAATCTTACATATCAACTAATTATGTTTTGATACCTATAGCTTTTTTTTAATTTAAATGTAATTATATAATCTGAATGAATGATTTCTTTATCACCAGTTAGTTTTATAATATGATAATGAATATCAGTAAGAATATCATCTAAAAATAATACTTCTTTTATTTCAATCTATTTAGATGATAATGCTGAATCTTTAATGGGTTTTATTATTAAATTGAATAATATAATTTATATCATTTCATCAGATACACAAATATTATCATTTTTCAAATTATCTTCACTTGAATCTATTACTAAAGGTTTTTCTAATGATAATTTCAAAGTATTAGTTGATGTTGAGTTAGATTTTAACTTTTGAAAGGCACTATTACAAGTAAAACATAAAAAGAAATTAAATGTTGTATTAAGGTTTAAGGAATAACCAAATTTGGTAACTTTTTTTTGAATAAATTTAAGACATTCAGATTATAAGTCAGATGATAAAACACAACCAAATGTGACTTTTACTTTATCATTTCAGTTTCCTTTATTTGGTTTAATATTTTTATTATAAGAACATGCTCTTTTTCATATACTAAGTTTAACCCACAGTAAAGGTACTTTTTACAATCAAAACAAGTACCAATAAGATATTAAGTTTTAGTATTAGAAGTTTTCATTGGGTTTGTCAACATAATTGAATTGAACATATTTTTTTTTAAAAAAAATATTTAGTAATTTTATTAAGAATGTATATTTATAATTAATATATCAATCATCTTCTTAATAATTATAATAGATAATCAAAATTTTACATATGTATGATTGTACTACATTATTTTAAAAATAGTGATAAATAAATATATATAAATTAAATTAATCAGATTATTTATAAAATATTTTTAAGTAATATATTTTTTTTATAATTATCTCTCTTAATATTATATATAATTATTTTTATTTATTATTTAAATAACTTTTTATTTATAGTCAACTCTTGTTATAACAAACTCTTGATATAACAAATTTTTTGAACAAATATAATAAAAATACTCTTATTATAGCGAATTGGCTAATCAAATCTCTTAAAATCTTCACTATAGCCTTATAGCGAAGTTGAGGTCTAAGATATAGAATTTGTTATAACAAGAGTTAACTGTAATTAATTAATAAAAATTAATAGTAAAAATTGATTAAGAAACTGAAAAATAAATTTGAAAATTAAAAAAAAAATTAGAAATATAAGAAAAATAAACTAATTAATAAACTAAAAAAAATGTAATCTTATCTTTAAGAATATTAATTCAGATCATAATTCTGGCCGAAATTATATTGTTTGTTATACAAAATTTTTTTCCAATCAAATCAAACCAAATCGACAAAAAAAAAAACGGGACTGTAAGTTTTTTTTTTTATAGCATAAAAGTTGTGGCTTATGTCACAAATATTAATTTTTAATATAAATTTTTAGCTTGGATCATCATTGTACATTTTTAACTTTCTTTTTCAAATGGCAGTATCAACTAACAACACGAGTTCAAAGACTCTAAAAATGTCAACATCAGGTAAATTTGCAAGACCAGCAACAACACCAAGGCCAACTTCTATTGCAGGAACAAGTAATTTGTTTGTTAAGACAAGGCCGAACACAGTTGTCCGTGCTGATCTCATTAAAAACAAGGCGACAACGAAGAGGACAGAATCCGTAAGTTCTGCCGGCAGAGCAAAGGACGACAAAGCTGGTAAGAAGCCAAATCAAACCTTCAAGACGAAGCTGGTCAATAAACACTGTACCTTTTATCACAAATATGGTAAGTACCTTTATTAATAAATCTCCTTATCTTAGTCTTTAGGAAAATTACATACATACATATATATATTTCTTTTACTTTTAGGTCGATGCAAAGAAGGCGACTTTTGCGCTTACAAGCATGATCCAAGTCGAGTTGAGGTCTGCAAATTGTGGCTCAAAGGAACCGAATGCACATTGAACAGCAAATGCCCACTCCAACACGTCGAATCTGCACACCTGATCCCGCACTGTCGACACTTTTGTAAAGGCATGTGCCTTAAAGATGATTGTCACTACACTCATGTGAAGGTTAGTAAGCGGGCACCACACTGCAAAGACTTCATGGTGGGTCGATATTGTCCGGCAGGAACAAGTTGTCGCAAGAAGCACGAGTGGGGTCTCTACGAAGAGACCGAAAGTGAAGCCGACAAGAAACGCGTTCGAGACTCTTTTGAAGAGGACGCTGAACGTGAAAAAATCAAGAAACTTCGTGAAGAAATGGCGAAAGGTGTAAACCCCTTTACGGCAGGATGGACATTTATTCCAATTGATGATGATGACTGAATGCCCTGCGTCCTTTTTTTTTTTTCTTATTTTATTTGCATTATCATTATCAAGTAGTAAAAATCAAGAGTTAATTACGAAAAATTTTTTGTACAAATTTGTAAATATTTTTGCAATAAAAAAGATCAATATTTAAAAAAAAAAAAAAAAAAAAAGATTATGATATATGACGAAAAATTTTCAAGTTTTGTAATGTTTTTCTGGTATATAAGTTAATATTTAAATAAGATTCGTATTAGGATTTAAGAGGTTAGAATAAATTAACATTTCATTCAATAATTAATAAATTTTCTTGCATTTGATAAGCTGATACTTTCAAATATAATTGATGTCAATCCAATTCAGGAATTAGAGTCAAATAATCAATAAAACAAAAATCATTTTATTTATTTATTTTTTATTTTTACAAATGATAGAAAAAGTGGCGAAAAAAAAAAAAAAAAAAAAAAAAAAAAAAACTTCTCGTTTTCCTTTCGTTTTTCACAATTTGTTTCTACGATATGATTCTGGTGAAGGTTGAACTTCTTTTGGTGGTCCTGCTATACCTTTTATGTATATAATGTACAGGGTGTAATTTATTTGGAGACGCCTGTGAGAAAGATATTTATTATATATAATGATTAAATAACAATATGAAAAGTGAATTTGAGAGAAATATCGAGTAAATTATGAATACGTACCAATAACACCACAAGCGAGACGATCACCTGCATTACCGGTCGTAAAAGAAAGTTCATGACCACCTTTACCAAGATCATCAACGTCAGCGTGGATAACCATGGTTCGTCTATAGACATTTATGATGCACATAAACAAAATTAGCTTTGTTTTTTTTTTTGAATAAGAACATAAAATAAAATAAACATTACCCAATTATAGTGTTAGGACCAAATAATTTAATTTGTTTATCAGTGATTACAGTCTGAACTTCACCGGCTTGATTAGCAGTAACATTACCTAAATCACCAACATGACGGTCTTCATCATTAGGAGCTCCATGTTTTTTGTTAAATGGATTAAAGTGAGGCCCGGCTGAGGTACATCCATTAGTATTATCACCAAATTCACTAAATTAAAGGTTTATTCGAGATGTGAATTAGCGCCCAAACATTTCAATGAAAAGGCCACAAAAAATTTAACAACACTTACTGAACGTGGAATCCATGTTTACCAGGTTTTAAACCTTTGATATTGATTTCAATTTTTGTAGGAGCATTTTCTTCTTGTTGTTCGAAAGTAATGATACCACCTACTTTAATTTCTGGGTTATTACCCTTAAGAACACAAACAGCTTTAACCATTATGAATATATATTTTTGCGATTTTATTAAATGAAATTTTTTTTTTTTTTTTTTTTTTTGCAGTTAAAGGAACTATCATCCATATATATATATATATATATATATATTTTCTTGATGAGATGAATACTCATTAAATCAATCGCAAAAATGGCGCACCACAAAGGTACTCATTTTCATTTTCATGGCGTAAAAAATTTTTTAGCTTTTAGTACAAGAAAAAGGTTAACATTATACGTAATAGCGATTTAAATCCTCATGATAAAATTAACCAACAAAAAACGCTCTGTAATCTTTATCATCTTAAAAATTTTTTTTTCCTTTTTTTGTTATAAGCAATATGAATCCGATATTTATTAGTCTAAATTTTTTTACTTATTTATTAATGGACTTACTTTTTATAATATTTATGATACCAAAAAAAAAAATACATTATTCCTAAATTTTATTATCTCTATTATATCTCTATAATATCTTTATTATAATCATATGGGATGAAATTTAGTAGATCTGTAACTGGTAATTTTTCCCATGTAAACCGCGGCAAAGGCATCGGGCCTTCATTTATAGACTGTCGGAGGATTTTTTGTTTCGAAAAAAATATAATTTAAAAGATCAAAAAGATATTGATAGTTAATGCAACGTAATCTTCATCTTTGATAACAGATGGTGGGACACAAGATAATCCTTATAATATAAGAAAGAAATTCCAATATGATGTCAAAAATTATCTTACTTGATACCCCATCGTTATTTTTTCTCTAATGCTCTCTTTCATTTAGATAATTTGGATGAAGTATCCATCTCCACTTCGAAATCTATGTTATGTCGCCAAGATTTTCGAGAATTTACATTTTACTCACCCTTTTAAAATCAAACTTTATAAGATGAACAAATACATCTCAGATATGAAAATAAGTTTGGTTTCAGACGGACCCACATCTAATTCAGTTACTTACAGGGATCCCCTTATTGGGACGTAACGCCACACCCATCATCGGCTCATGGAGTAAATTTATAGTGCCGGCCTGTTAAATTGATATCGCAGTTAATTATTAAATTGATTCAAACATATATATAAAGTCTTTTTATTTCATTTTTATTGGAGAAGACAAATACATCAGAAAAAAATAAATTATTGTTGTAGAACTTTAATTATTTCTTTATTTTATTTTTATGTAGCAATATTTTGACGCTTCCGACGTCCGAATTTTGCCCACCGATTTTAATTTTATCACATTTTGCCGATCAATTTGCCGATCATTTATTCATTTTTATCACATATAAAAATGCCGTAAAATCAACGTTAATTTACTCTGATCGGAAATCCTACATAATAATATATGTTAAATTTTTACAAGTAGCTGCATTTTAATATAATGAAATAATATATTAAATTTTATTGAAATATAATTATTATTGGGTAAGTTATACTAGAAGCAACATATTACCAAAATTAATATAATTATAATAACATGATTTATATTTGAAATATTCGAAAAGTTGTCTCAAAGCTAACTTTTGTATTGTTTAAAATTTTATTGTAATACTTTTATATTATTTTCTAACTTAAAATATGAAATATAAAGGTTGGCATAGTTCACCCTTGCATATGTTTTCCCAAACCTTTGAAGTCTAAAATAATTAATTTATTATGTAAATTACTTAATTAATTATTTCAATTGTAAGATAATTTAAAATGCTTGATCTTGATTTACTGTTTTAGAAGTATATTATACATAATCCAAAATATCAAATTTTTTAATTTGTAAAGTTCGCCCAATCATATGCTGTGTCGCCCGAAGCTTTGAATTTTGAATCAGCTGATTTTATATAATGTGATAATTCAATTATATATGATCAGTGTATTTTATTGATACTGTTATACTGGGATTTAATGCTTTAACAGTTATATTATTATCTATAAATGTACAATTTATTATTAATCTTCTACAAAACTTCTCAATACACCTTTTTTTTCATATATAATTTATAATGTAACTAAAGATGACGTTGCAATATTGTGACACTTATTTGTCACCTGTTGCAACTTAAATTTTAATAATGTTGCAATTTGTTGCAACATTGTAATGCTTATTTGTCACCTGTTGCAACTAATTGAAGCGCTATCTTTAAATGTAACATTCTTTAAAAGAAAAATTTTTTAGAATAAATAGTATTAACTCAGATAAAAGAAGATCAAGTAAATTAGTTGTATATCTTATTTTAGAAAAAAAAGATTAATACATCTCTTTCAATCAAAGGTTTCTGAAGATAGATAACATATATATTTTTTTTATATATTTTCATTTATTTCTTTTCTTGAATCTAGTGAGAAAGATTGAAAATGCTTAATTAATTGCTTTTTTGATCTTAATACATCTTGGTTGTGTCTTCTATTTTTTGAAAAATACTTTTTACTTTTATATTAAAGTTAGATAATATCAAATAAAGTAATCTCAAATGAATTATTTATGTTACAGAAAACTTATATTTCCCAAAATTGAGAAAGGGTATTTGCATTGAAAATTTTTCTTGACAAAAAATTTGTCATGCGAATTTGATTTTTTATTTATCGTTTCTATGCATTAACTCAACTTTTTGATTTGAAAGAGCCCAGAATTTACTTAATAGGGTATTGTGAACAGATAAATGTGATACAACTCATGTGATGCAAAAGATCGATTGATTTGACATAACTGATATATACGACATGTTAGATATATGTGACATATATAACATAGTTAACATATTAGACATAGCTGATATAGTTGATATATTAGATATAGTTGACATATTAGACGTAATTGATATATTAGATATATTAGTTATATCTTTCTATATAAGTTATTTTATATAAATAGGTAGCTTTTAGTTTATGTAAAAGGAGAGATAGATAGGAATTTAGCAAGATAGTTTTAGTAGTTTTAGAGGCAATTGGCCTACTGCGTTACCTTTTAGTTTTAGTATTTTGTTTCTTTTCTCTTTCTTATTTTTTTCTTTATTTTCTTTTACTTTTCTTCTTTTTCTTCATTTTTATTATTTTACTCGTGAATAAACACAATATTTACAAATATACACTACTGGCAACCTGTTAAATCGTAACTCGTTGTGATAATATAAATACTTGATAAATTGTCTGAGTTAAAGCTTGTAAACTGTTGAAAGATTATTACTCAATTAAAAAGAATAAACCACTTGAACATCCCGTCTAACAGTCGTTGTTCGTAAGAATTACACATTAATAGTATTAAAAGCGTATTCTGTTTTAAATCTGCTATTTTCTACGTTATTATTGTCTATAAAAAATTTTCACATAATTGATTAAAATATCTTGATCAATAAGGTTACATCCAGTTACACGTAATAATTATTATAATTGATTTAATCTTTCTACAATCAAAATAACTTGAATTTTTGAAAGCAAAGTAAATAATATTGATAATCACAAAAAATATTATTACAAAGGTTCAAAAAATTGACGGTGATACCTTTTTTAATTTTATTGTTGCAGATTTTGAAAGATAGGAATACCAAGTAGATCAGCTAAACAAATCAAAAGATTGAATAATAACATTCAAGAAGATTAGTGAATTTCATTCTCATTCACACTGTCATATTTGTCAATAATACAGAATACTTACTTATTCTTGTGCGTTTTTTTCTATTTTTTCACCTAAAAAATACATTCGTATTATTATAGATTAACCTGATACTAGTAAGTAAATCATAATAAATTTAGCACGTGAGTGAATGTAAAATGACTATAATAATATTGAATATTCTGTTTTCTCATTTGTTAACTAATAATGTTAAATTCTTTAAAAAAAGATTCTGATATAGTTTTTTTGCAAATAGGAATTGCAGAACTTAACCTTAAAATAAAAATTAGTTTTAAGAGGATGTATTATGCTGTAGAAGCATCGTTCTTTTCATCAGATATGTTATTTATCTAATATATTAGCTATTTCATTAATAATTTATATTTAGGTGCTTTTAATGAAACTGATAGTAAATAATACATTTAATAAGAACAATCATGCAAATTCTAGTAAATCAAGTATACTTTATGTCTAAATGCAAGGCTTTAAAAAATCATGAATCTATCAAATAATAAACTTAAAGATACACACTATTTGCTAACAATAAGTACACTAAAACTGGATTTTTTAATATTTCCAAAGGTTCACATATAGATATGTTAAATGCTGTCATTATTGGTGATGTAAAAAGTAAACTGATATGCTGAATAATAATCGATGAAGAAAAGATTGTTTATGGACTATGAGTGGTTTTATCTGTTTTATGAGTTCATTTTATTTAATACTTCATAGACCATCATTAAATAGAGTTCCCTTAAATAAAAAAATTAAGCACACATATTATTAAATTTCTGAAAAGATTGCAAAAAATCAGATGTATATAATATTATTTATGATGCAATAGATTAAATGATTTAAACTATGACTAATTAATTCAGAACTGAAAGGTTATTTTAAATGACTAATATTACCAAAAAATTAAATGTAATATTGCTTTTTGGTTTCTATTATCATAAAAGGTTTTATAAAAACATAGAATCTTACTTAATAATGTAGTAGAGCAAAAATGAGGGTTCTAGGGTTAGAATTTGAAATTATATTCAGGAAGGTTTCCAATCATATTTTCAAAGCCTTATAGCTATAAGAATCCATTATAGAATTTTAAACTCTAATCAAATTTAAGCGTTTTTTGCTATCTAAATATTTGGTATTAAATTTTGTATTAAATTACCCCACAGAATACCAAGAATAAAACAATCTCTTATAGCCTTTCTAGCCTAATTTTAATCCTAAATAATATATCAAAAAAAATACCATTCTATTTGAGTTTGAGGTGATGTGAAATTAGCAAGAATCAAAAGTTCAAAGCTAAGCTCATAGAGTCTTTATAAACCTTTTATATATACTAATATTTATGCTATACTGTTTACCTTCGGGAGTAGACTTGAATATTAAGAAATGAAGTAATAAAATATTTAAAGCTACGACCTTGTCAAGTTAAAGATGCATACTATTTTTTACGATATCCTAAAATTAATTCTAAAGTTGATTTATAGTCATAAACAAAGGGTCATTAAGTCTATCCAAAAATCTTGAAATCTCACCTCTAGGTGAAAAAAAATAAGTCTCACCTCTAAGTCTCACTTCAGGGAAAGCAAATAGTATTAACAGTCTACGAAGTAAAGCGGAGTATATTCTTAAGATAAATTCACCTCTAAGTCTCACCTTTAAGTTCAACCTCTAAGCGAAAAAAATAAGTCTCACCTCTAAGTCTTACTTCCCTTTTTCTCACTAGATTCAAAAAAAGAAGCTAGATTTTCTTAGCGATAGCTTCAAAGGGGAGTCTAACCTCTAAGTCTAACCTTTTCACTATATTGATCAAACATCTAGGCCTTATCTCAAAGCATGTTTATATGCTGGATCTGATAATTACTTTTATTACAATAGCTACATAGGCCATTATTGACCCCTATAGGTTTATTTATCTTTGTAGGTCTATTACAAACAGAACACAGCCAATGCTTCTTAGCCCTATTTTCTCATAAATTCAAAAATTTAAAAAGTAATTAAACATTAGGGTCATAAGATTAAATATTTTAAATTATGAAAAAGTTTATATAATATATAATAGGTGAGACTTATTGATAGCATGCCTAGATCAGATAAAAAAGATACTACATGTGTTTGCTGTAGATATAAATTTACAAGATCAGTTAAACTTCATCAGCATTATAAAAGTAATAAAAACCAATGCTTTTCTAATCTACCTTCACATAATATAGTCAAACTACAATCTCCTGATCAAATACCTAAGCCTGTTATAAAACCTATTAACCCTTCAATGAATATTCACGATCTGAAAATGGGTCCTGGTCTAGCTACTCAAGCTCATAGAGATGAGCAAAGAAATTTAAGAGTTGCCGTAATGCAAAAATACAAACTAAAAAAGGAATATGTAACTGGCAAGCATTTTAAATCAGTTTATAAAGAAAATGATGATGAAATAGAGATTGCACCTCCTAAAGAGGATATAGTATTTTTAGAAAGGCAACATGATCCTACTAGACAACACAGATCTCTAAAAGATATGATTGTATGAGAGGGAATCATTCCTTCAAGTAAAAATCCAGCATATACATTTAATAAATGGCAAGATAATTCAAAAGAATATGCTGATACCCCATATATGTCCTATCTTATGACATCAGCTCATAATGCAATTACAAGTGTTCTCCAAGAAGAACTACATAGAAAGGATCAAATAAAATCAGTATTGGTTGTAAAAGCCATATATATAAAGGAATGGGTGATATTAGTGACTTAGCAAACTATAAAACCAGCTATTATCATTTATATCATAAAAGCTTAATATGAAAAATCATTTCTGAGAAATATATAGATGAGCATATAACTCTTTCTGGAGAAGAAATTGATAAAAAGATCGAATCCTACCTAAAAGAAGAGTCTGGCAAGATTCTTCTCTGAATTGAGATGGTAATGATTGAGTCTTGCACTTTTCATCATACTTATAGAGGCTCATACATCCTCACTCCCAAGAAGCTTGCTAACACAAAATGTACTATCAACCCAGATAATTCAGATATTATTGATCCAGTTACGGGCAAACTAACAGATAATTGTCTTTGAAAGTATTAGGTTATTATTTTACATATCAGGATAGAATTACAAATCACCTTAGTAGATGTATATATTGGGCAAAAAGTCTTCAAAAATATTTAGAAAAGATCAAGCTTGATGGGATCCCAATGCTAACTCCTATCAGCCTGCGAGTCTTTAATAAGATAAAGGAAATGAATATAGATATTTTCATTAATATCTGAGAATGAAATGAAGAAATTGCACACCTAAAACCTGTAGTTACTAGTAAGAATTTCTATATTCCAAATTCATGCAAAATAGAAAATTGTAAGCATAATAATCTGAACAAATGTTATGAAAAAAGACTGCATGTAATTCATCTTATGGTTATTATAGATATAATCCAATCTGAAGAAGGTAAGTACAGATAAAAGAATCACTTCCTCTGGATCAAAATCCGAATGGCTTGGTATATAAGGCTTCTGCTCATAGTAATAAGAAGCATTTATGCAATTAATGCTTCTAGAGTTGGCCAACAGAGAATCCTTAACCTATCACTAGGAGTGGTGTTTCAGATTAGGGGAAGCTCCTCAACATGTTACAATGCCCATAAAAGATGTTAATGACTTTGAGGAATTCAAGAATCATAAGAGAATGATTAATGCCTTATGTGTGATTTCAGATGACTTTGAGGCTGGAAATAAAAAACGTGGACTAATTAATGGAGGAAAAACTCATATAATTTCAGAGAAATATGTTAACAGTTTCAGCTACACAGTCCATTGGATTAATACAGGTGAGACATGGAGGCCATCTCTATATCACGAGCTAAATGCTACACAAGAATTTGTTTGAAGGATTGATCAGGAGTTGGTAGAAATTAATAAGATCTTAGCTATTAAAGCAGAGCGAATTATTACAGATGAAAATAAAAAACAATTTGCAGAAGTAAATAGCTGTTGGATCTGTAAAGATAAATTCGCTATAGATAGGAAAGAGATTAGATGTTTGGAAAATAAGTTTGTTCAGCTTAATAAAAAGCTAGAAAATACTGCTAAGAATTCGGAAGAATGTAAATCCATAAAAACAACTATTCTTAAAGTAGCCAAAGAAATTGATCTAGCTGAGTCTAAGAATGATAAGGTTTGAGATCATTATCATATTTCAGGTAAGTTTTGTGAAATGTCACATAAATCCTGCAATTTCAAACTTCAGATCAAATCATAAAAGACTTCAATTCCAGTTGTATTCCATAACTTTTGAGGATATGATTTTTATTTAGTCTGTGAATCAATCAGGCAGTCTGTTAATGCTCATCAAATTAGTGTTATTGCTAAAACATTTTGAGCGATATAAGTCCATAAAGGTAGATTAGCTTAAATATATTGATAGCCAATAGTTTATGAATGATAGTTTGACCAATTTCACAAAGTATCTGGGAGATGATCATCGAGTAACTAGTAAGTATTTTTTTTTTTTTTTTTTCTTAGGTTCTAGTGATCGGTTACCCGAATATCCTAACTCTGCGACTCATATGTCTGATATGTCATTGTATCCAGAAACAAGCCCCTTCTGGCTACATTTAAAGCTGGTCTGAACTGCTGAAACACTAGCCTTTGCAACTGGCTATGTACCCTGAACGCTGCATAGCTAACTCTTGATACAGTTAACATGAAGGATTCTAGCCAATTACTGGAAAGAGGAGTCTTTATCAACCTAATTCAGAATAGCTGTCTGATACAGTTAATACGCTCAGACTATCAAAATCATCCTGAGAATTAAACTCAGGCCTCTCAAACCCTAATTGACTCATAGATGCCACGGTATTTCAACTAGAAGCCACCTATAACCCACGACTCTTGTTCAATTCAAGTTATACAGCATCTACTATTGACCTGTCATGTCTCATTATCGGTAATAACCCCCTTGCAGATGATGCGGCATTTGCTCATTACAGGCCAGCCCCCTAATACAAGTTCTGAACTCAATCAGTTCTGTATAATATAATCACTTACGTAATCACACAGGTTTACTATATTCTACAAGTTCGTGATCTTTAACGTACATAGTTTGTGCATATCCTATGAAATTCATTTCCAGAATCGAACTGGTAAAACCTGCAGTAAATTAATACTGCAATCTGTACTTGGCAGATACTGAACTAGGATCTATTGCAGTGTAACCTACAATAGGGACTTATGCCTTGCAGCATAAGCCAGGAATGCCAATCTCTTAGTAAGTATTTTAAGAGTAAAAACTATACAGACGAACAAATTGCCTTAGTATGTCATAAGAGGGTATACCCATATGACTATATAGATTCTCATGAAAGATTCTTGAAGATAAAACTTCTTCCATTTCATGAATTCTATAATCAGCTTAAGGGGATATTTTACATGAGGATTATGAATATGTTCAGAAAGTATAAAAGGAATTTGGATGCAAAAATCTAGGTGAGTACCATAATCTATATCTTATGACAGACGTACTCAACCTTACTGATGTCTGAATAAAGTTCCAAAAGACATCTTTAGAACATTATGAGCTTGACCTCAGCCACTACGTATCTGCTCCATCATTATCTTGGAATGCTATGCTTAAGTTTACTGAAGTTAGAATTGAGCTATTCACAGAAATGGCTATATATGATTTTATCAAAAAAGCTAAGCGTAGTAGTATTGCTATAGCAGTGCATTGATATTTCAAAGCCAATAATCTGAAGCTGAGAAAGGCTCTCGATCCATCCTAACCCACAATTTAGGTCTTATATATTGATACAAATAATCTTTACGGCTAGACTATGAGTCAGTTCTTACCTATTGGAAATTATAAATGGATCGCTAGTTAGAAATATCTTCTCAAGAATCCTAAGATGCAAAAGAAATATCTTAAAATAATTCTCAAGACTAAAGCAGATGCACCATGTGGATTCTATCTGAATATCTGCTCACATTTTCCTCTAAAGAATCATGACTATTTAAATGACCTACCCCAGCTGTGAAAAATGTTGCAGTAAAAAAAGATATGCTATATACCTATAATGCTAAACTTGTGAATAAAATGGATAGAGGGCACTTCTCAGCAACGGAAAAATTAGTATCTCACCTAGGTTCTCAAAAAAATTATGTTATCCATTATCAAGAACTTCAATATTATGTGAAGCTAAGAATGATTGTAGATAAAATTACAGAAATCATGTCTTTCAATTAGACTAACTGGCTTACTCCATATATTGCAAAAAATACTAAGTTGTGTCAGAAAGCTAAGAATACCTTTAAAAAGAATTTCTTTAAGCTCATAAACAATTCAGTATATGGCAAGACTATAGAAAATATTCATAAGTATCAGGATATCAAGCTATAGCTATGAATAATGAGAGGGATGTGAAGAAATTCCTTAATAAAGTTCGTAAGCCTCTTTCAAATATGGATGCTAGCTTAGAGATATGTTAGTAGAAACATATATGGGAAAGGCTAATATAACTTTCAACAAACCCATCATAGTTGGTGCATCAGTATTAGGTCTTAGCAAGCTTTTGATGTATTACTTCTGGTATGATTATGTTAAGGATAAATATAGGAATAAAGTCAAGCTTAGCTATATAGATATAGACTCTTTTATATTCATAACTAAAACAGAAGATATCTATAAAGATATGGAAGAAAGGTCAGATCTTTTCGATCTTAATGATTCGAAAACTATTGGGCTTTTCAAAGATGAGTGTTCCAATGAAAAAATGATCATAGAATCAATCCATATCTGAGTAAAGGCTTACCATAATATCTTAGCTAATAAGACTACGAAGTCTACACATAAGGGGGTACACTAGTCGAAATAGTCCAAATCAGCTAAAAATCAGATAGCCAATTTTAGGCCAATTTTGATATTATTTACGTCTGATTTACCATGTTTTTTGATCAGCACAAACAGGTGCTAATAGATGCCAATTGACTCCAATCGGATATGACCATTCAGAACTTAAATTCAACCATAAATCAGCCTAAAACTGGCCTCAATTCGACAACAATTCAGACGTTAATAGACACTGATTAACCCCAATTGGACATGACTATTCAGAACTTAAATAACCATAAATCAGCCTAAAATTGATCTCAATTCGGCAACAATTCAGACACTGATAGACTCCAATCGGATAAGCAATTCAACCATAAATCAGCTTAAATTAGCCTCAATTCAGAATCAATTCAACAACAATTCAGACGTCGATTGATGCTAATCAACTCCAATCAGATAAGCAATTCAGTATCAATAATTGGTACATTTTATTTATTAAATTTATTAAATATTAAAATTTTATTAATAATAAAAACCTAATATAAATTTGCAAAAATATAACAAAATATCACTAAAATCTACTGATTAATTTCCTATTAAAAATAGAATAATAAAATAATAAAATCTGATCCATTTCCTCCCAAAATCCTCTTAAATTATCCTAAATATAGATAAATAAATAATATATGATAAAAATATGATCCATTCCTTCTGAAATCAACCAAAAAATATAAATAATAAATATAAAATGTAGAAAATAGAAAAATCAACCCAAAATCACCCCAAAAAATGTAGATAATTATTAAAATCGACCTGTTTTCACCCAAATCACCTGAAAAAAACGTAAATATATTTATTAAAATCAACCCGTTTCCACCTAAATTCCCTGAAAAAAACGTAAAGATAATTATTAAAATTGACCTGTTTCCACCCAAATCGCCCAAAAAAAATGTAAAAATAATTATTAAAATCAACCCGTTTCCATCCTAAATCGCCCAAAAAAATGTAAAGATAATTATTAAAATCAACCTGTTCTCACCCAAATCACCTAAAAAAATGTAAAGATAATTATTAAAATCAACCTGTTTCCACCCCAAATTGCCTAAAAAAATATAAAGATAATTATTAAAATTGACCTGTTCCCACCCAAATCGCTCGAAAAAAATGTAAAGATAATTATTAAAATCAACCTGTTCCCACCCCAAATTGCCAAAAAAAAATGTAAAAAATAATTATTAAAATCGATCCGTTCCCACCCCAAATCACCCAAAAAGACATAAAAAATAATTATTAAAATCAATCTGTTCTTACCCAAATTACCCAAAAATGCATCATTCGCCATTGTTTATTACAGAATCATCTTCATCTTCTTCAGCAGCAGATGAAACCCCTTTCTGACTTTGGTATATTTCTCAGTTTCTGTTACATATTCTTCTGCAGTTGTAACTCCTGCTTCGATCTCAGTATCATAGATCACACCAGGTTGTACTTTATATGATCACTTTGGAGTATTATAGGGATGTGACTAGTTATAATGCTGCACATCATCATTGTATTTTCTCTTTCATTGAATTTGAGATAATGATATTGCAGCAGCATAAGGATTGAGTATCTTCCTCAGTAAATTTTTCAGCTAAAAGAAGAAAATAATTATAAATAAATTTGAAATATGCTAAATTAGATAAAGAAAATAATAAACCTTGGCCAATCGCTAAGAATAGTCATATATAGCGATAACAGATCTTTGATGATTTTTTTCATCTGTTTCGCTGATTTCTGGTGAATGATATAGGCAATCGTTGAGAATTCAGAGTAAAGGTTGCCTTTCATATTTCGCAATTCATTAATCGTTTTCTTTAAACAAATACTTTGCTGTCTTTACTCGCTGAGCTATTTTCTAATAAATAATAAATGATATTAAATTATTAATTCAAATAAACCCAAATTTGGAATATATGCTATTTGCTTACTTCATGTATTTGATTATTATTATGAATTTATCACAGCTCTGAAGGGCTCTTTCCGCTTTTCTTAATTCTTCGAGCTGTCTGACGTGACTTATAGAGAGAGTTTTCAGCCAGTTCGTAAGTTGATCAACAGAAGGCCAAAAATTCAGAGTCAAGAACTTTCGTAATTTAGAAATTAGACTATGACATAATGCAGCATTTTTCTCACTATTGAAAGGTTCATCATAGTCCAAATCGTTCTTTGAGCTGACAGTTTTTAAAACCACCTTCATATCGGCTTAAATACGAAAAGCAGGAAAAAAATCAGCTAAAAATTTAAAATATTCAGACATAAATTTAAATATACACTGGCTCCTTTTATATTAGCCTCTTCTGTTATCGAATTATCATTATCCTCAGAATTGTTTTGTGTTGATTCTTCCAATTTATCATCAGTACAATGCACTGGCTTTTTTCCCTTTGATTTTGACGATGATTTTCTGATTTTTCTTCATTTTGTAAGAGGACTGGCATCAGTCTGCTTCAATGATCTTGGCAGTCATAATCTCTCAAATTGGTCAAGTCTTAAATATTAAAAAAGAAAAATTAGTTATTGTAAATATAGGATATTAATATATGAATTTTTACCTCTCCTGTAAATCTTCATTTTTCTTGTCAAATTCATCATTTATTTCAGCAAGAAATCAGTTTTCCCTTAAGAGATCAGAATTTTGTCGCTCTAATTTCTCAATTCTCTTAGTAAATTCAGCAAGTTTTTCTTTTAACATTTGATTCTCTATGTAGGAATAAAGAAATATATTGTTAATTATAAAATAATAAATAGAAATAAATCAAAAATAAATATACCTGATTCTAAATCATTCGAATCATCGAGAATCTCAAATTCAGTCGCAGCTAAAATACTTGCTATTGGTTATCGTCAAAATTTTAATGGGAGCTGAATTTCTCTATATCATTTTTCTATTTCTCCTAAATCTACGTCTATAATTTGAAAAGTTATTTAGTATTAATATAAAAATAATATTATATTATGACTAACTTACGATCTAAAACAACTAGTTCATCCTCAGATAATATTGTATGGACTTGTTTTTGTCATTTTTCTATTGTAAAAAAGAAAAAAAATCGGTTATCATTTGAAAAAATTGGCTAGTTGATTGATAAAATTCAACTTACGTTCTAGCTCTTCATCGGTCGATTTTTTTTGTTGGAAGCATTTTATTGGTGTTGCTGTTGATTGAAGTTCTATTATAGAAAAGCAAAAAAATCAGTTATCATTTGAAAAAATTAGCTGGTTGATTAATAAAATTCAATTTACGTTTTGGCTCTTCATCAGTCGATTTTTTTCGTTAGGAGCATTTTGTTAGTATTGCTATTGATTGAGGTTCTATTGTAGAAAAGCAAAAAAATCAGTTATCATTTGAAAAAATTGGCTGGTTGATTGATAAAATTCAACTTATGTTCTTTTTGTTTTTATGACAATTTTTTTGTTTGGCGTTTTGGTGGTATTTTACGAAAAGAGAAATTGTAAAAAGAAGAAATTAAAGAAGAAATTTGATTGTAGAGATAAAGTTTGATTTAAAAAAATAA